>WNWK01005024.1:107500-128368 GCA_009830355.1 Cherax destructor | reverse complement strand
TAAGGAACATGAAGCAACACCCAGCACTACACATGTAAAGCATGTAATCATTAGGATGGGGGAAAAGAGGATTCGATCAGCGTCTCTGGAATTGCAATGCAAAACACCCTGGACCAACCCCTCACCAGCACGCCTTATTCCTTAGCTTGCCAATTTGAAGCCTCACCGTCCTAATTACGCCCATACGTCGTATCTTGTGGAGCGATTATCAGTCACGGCACCTTGTCATTAGGGGAGACTGTCTCTGTATGGTAATATAGCTGTGGTGTTAGCGGGGAACAAATTAACAATAATACCAGCGATAACAAGTAAATCTTTAAAGTTTCTACTTTAATTTCAGTATACGCATGTTTTTACTATAAGTTCAGTATACGCATGTTTTTACTTTAAGTTCAGTATACGCATGTTTTTACTTTCCAGTGTGTTGCTTGATAGTTCTTAATCCTATAATATTTCCTTTCGAACCTTGGAGGTTTGGTCTGAGACTGGACCGCAGGGAAGATAATCCCCAGAACCACCAACAGATTACAGATTACGTGCAGATTTGAACGATTCTTGGCGCTGCTCAGCCATGGAGTTCTCGATAAAAAAAATGGTACGGGTAAAAATAGAACAGATAAAAATGGTACAAGTGAAAAATGGATGGATGCTGGTTAGGTTAGGCTGATAATGCCCCTTGGTGGGCGAAACGTCTCTTAAATAAATATAGACAGGTGTTACACACGTCTTCCTGTCTCAGGAGAGCACTTGACGAGTTTTTCAATTATAATCAAAGAAAGCGCTAAACAACGACGAGTTTTTCAAGTCGGTCAGCCGGGCTGGGGAACATATGTTGTTGGACTTCGTGCGGCTAACAACAACAGCCTGGTTCATCAGGCCATCTACCGAGAGGCCTGGTCTGGGACCGGGCCGAGAGGGCGTTGTCCCTCTGAACACTCTCCAGGTGGACTCCAGGTACAGCAACTTGTCAGTATATGTCTTTGATGTAACTATAGGTTAGGTTAGTTTATTCGGATTAGCTTGTTTACGTTAGGTTAGGTTAGGTTAGTTTACGTAAGGTTACATTAGTTTAGGTCAGGTTATTTTTGTTTAGGTTAGGTTAAATTAGGTTAGGTTAGGTTAAGTTAGGTTAGGTTAGGTGTGCTGTTTTTCCTATTTTTCACTTGTTCAAATTTACCTTTTTTACCTGTGCCATTTTTACCTGTTGCAACAATAACATTGCTGGAGGAGTGGCGACTCGGAGGGTTAATACTGGACGGTGGACCACGGTAGGCGTGAGGTAGGCTCTATATTCGTCTGTAATTACAAATTTGATACTCGTGATGGTGGTGGTGGTGATGGTGGTGGTGGTGGTGATGGTGGTGGTAGTGGTGGTGGCGATGGTGGTGGTGATGGTGGTGGTGGTGATGATGGTGGTGGTGATGGTGGTGGTGGTGGTGGTGTTGGTGATGGTGGTGGTGATGGTGGTGGTGGTAGTGACGGTTTTGGGTAAATTCTGTGTGGAAGGTTAATAACTGGGATAAACTATAGGGATGGCCAGAGAATATGATTACCGGGATTGACCACAGTTATGTGCAAACTTTGATAATTTTGCAAGGAAATAAACTATGACAATATAGAAAAAAATGATGCTTAACGTGACTTACCTTAGTGCATACGTTATCTACAGATAGTCTACAAGTTATCTAGAAGCAATCTAAAAGTAGTTAGTCTCTTGTTAGTTCAGACGTTGTAAATGTTAATTTTTTCCCCGACTGATCAGAGTGAATGTTAAAGTATTATTCATGCAAGCGACCTGCCTTGAATCCCAAATTCCTTCAATATTCTCACGGCACACGCAGTGGGGGCCGCAATTTATGCACTATACACCACCAGAATGTAGTGACCATTAAACACAATGACTGTAAATGCTGCAGTGTCCTCTCCACAGTTTGCCTCCCACTCACGTTCTAAGCTCTGCAGTCTGTCGTGGATCTAGTTCAAAGTTTCCCAAAACTCTCCTAGGTAGCTTACTCTGCTAATGAAACCCATGATGAAGGGAAAGTGGGTTTTTTTTTTCTCCCTGGGATAAAACCGTCAAGCGGGTGAAAGAAGAAGTTAAGCGAATAATTGGGTCTACGTGTTTTCCCATAGCCATGACTCGTGGTCAGAATATAAGCATAGGGAACGCTTGTAGAATTGATCTTAATACAAACGAATTCTTCAGCACTTGTCCAACCTTTGGACGAAGACCTACTTCGACTAGTGAATGGTACCACTATGACCCCGCCTCCTGCTGCTTCACCATAGGGAACGCTACTGGGCCATACTGGGCAGGTCCTTTTCACACCTTGTCAGTCCTCCTACCCCACACATATTTGTTTAACCTGTTTTTTTAAAGCTACTGAAGGTAGGTTAAAAAAAATTTGGTCTGCACTAAATTTTGTAGAATTTTTTTAATATTGATTAACTATTTTGTCAGACAAAACACGACGTAGCTGTCTATTGCCAATGGTACTGATTAAGATATGTTTAACACGTAGGTGTTAAACATGTGTGTTACTCATCAACTTGTGATCAGCGGTATAATACCTACATCATACCAAATGTATCACAACACGGGAAGTATCTTGATCTTTATATGTATAATTACGATGCATAAGAGAGACACATGTGCAATGCTGAACAGCATTAAGGAAACCTTTCTATAACCAATTTAGGTAAATGGAAATCTGTGAAAAGTTCGGAGGGAACGACAGCAAAGAAATAAGTGAATTGCTGAAGTCGCAATATGACTCGGTGTTCAGAGAGTTATGAATCAATCTAAAGACTTAACGACCCATGTGCATTTTACCTGAACGAGAGTTCAAAATGCTGCTGAAGTCGCCACAATTTCTGACATAACCCTAACAACATTTGACTTTGAAGAAGCCATTGATAGCATGCCCATGTACTCTGCCTGAGGCCCAGAATTACAAGAGTTACAAGAAGTTACAAGAATTACAAGAAACCACTATCGCGTTTCCTAAACATTCTATGAAAGAGGAGTCTGGATTCAGGTATCGTCCCTGGGTTCTTAAAACCCACTGATATAACCCCTTTGTCCAAAGGTGGCAGTAAGGCAATTGCAAAAAATCAATAGACCTATTGTACTACCATGACATATCAAGATCTTTGAAAAAAAAAAATTATAAAAACAAGACTGCCATTCACACAGAATCACAACATTTGCAGAACCCAGGGTAGCATGGGATTAGAGCGGGTAGCTTCTGCCTTTCACAATTGCTGGACCATTCCGATATGGTCTTGGATTTACTAGAAAACAAACAAGCAGCAAATGTCGCGTACCCCTGATTTTGCGAAATCCTTCGATATGTAAGACCATAGGGTAATAATGAAAAAAGAAAAAAGAAGAAAAAAAAAGAATGCAAAAGGGATAACTGAAAAAGTGGAGTGATGGATATTTAACTTACAAACAAATAAAACCCAATGAGTAATAGTAAACATTGAAATCATGGAGTGCAAGAGTAAAAGAAGGTTCTATTCCCTAAGGCACAGTACTCACCCCACTTCTCTTTCTCATTTCCATATCTGAAATAAACAAACATCAATGGTATGCAGATGATACCAGAATTAATCAAATCATTCGTGTTATTACGATTTCGTGAGTCATAACACCAGAATTTGTGCGAGTGTGACGGGAACGAACCCTGAAGTTGATGTAAAATAAGTATTCCAATGGAAGATATAAAATAAGTCTGCCAATGGGCCACTAACAACATTTTGATATACAAAATGAAGACTGAAACGAAATATAAGACAAATTACAACCAGCCAATACAGCGGAAGTTTAATGTGAGAGACTTGGAAGTGAAAATGTCAAAAGATCTCACAGTCAAGGATCACGACAATGTTATTATCACAACAGTGTGGAAAATGATTGGTTTGATAACTAAAACTTTCAATACAATAGATGCCAAGTTAATGATGATACTTTTCAAGTCACTTGATCTAGGCTGGAATATTGCTGAATATTAACATCGCTCTTTAAGGCAGGATAAATTATTGAACTGGAGTACTACCGGAGTACTAGTACTAATGTTACTAATATTTATTATTATTATTATTATTATTATTATTATTATTATTATTATTATTATTATTATTATTATTGTTATTATTACTTCTACTACAACTACTACTGCTACTACTACTACTACTACTACTACAACTACTACTACTACCACCACCACCACTACTACTATTCAGCTGTTATTGGAACCTTTTCCCAGTCTCACACCTATCCCAGATATCAGAGCCTAATCAACCAAGATCCTCGGGTGGGTACACAGCGATCACCCTCCCACCGATCTCATGTCATCTGAAACCCAGTCTTGGGTTGCATAGCTTTCTAGTCTCTCTTCAGAAGAGCCCTGGTTAATAAGAGCCAAAAGTGATCTTAGATAAGTAACCCTTGCCGGCTATCTCGACACTCTGTGTGCAAATGTGATTTTAAGCCGCAAAACGTGACTCGGTCTTCCAATCTTGCTTCGTGTCGATCATGTAGCTAGCGCAGTGCCTCGCCTAGACGTGCCCTGCGTGGGGGTCATGATAGACCTCGACGGAGGAGGAGGGGCGGTCGAAAGCCACAAAGAGGTCCCTGGGAAACTGAACAGACGATCCTGTTAGGTAAAAAAAAAATGACAAGAGTTTACCATCATAATACCTCAAGGCTATTACTTAGGCTTAAATTTCACAACCGGGACAGACATAAAGCCTATCCTCTCTGTATGTGCTGAAGGCACATCCATTAAGTTATTACTTCACAACATTATAACAAGGTTTTTAGGTAAGGTTCGTCAGGAAACAGGACAAGTGTTTCCTGACGCGGGTCTCAGTCACATGACGACCCACAGCTGGAGCTTTTGGTCTTCTGACCGAGGCCAGAGAATGGAAGTCAGATGGGATGTATCATGACGGTCATGAAGTCCTAGTGGAATATTATATAGCTTGAAATAGGATCCCTTAGCAACCAAGTTTCCCCTAGTTATCAATTTGATATAGAACTCACTAGCAACCCATTTGATGTGAAACCCCCCATAGCAACCAATTTGATATGAAACCTTCTAGCAACTAATTTGATATTGAACCCCACCCCCATAGCAACCAATTTGATATGAAACCTTCTAGCAACTAATTTGATACTGAACCCCACCCCCATAGCAACCAATTTGATATGGAATCCCCTGGCGATCAATTTCACATTGAATTCCCTAGCTACCATTTTTCTATTGAACCCATAGCAACCAATTACACATTGAAACCCCTACCATCCAATTTGTAAATTTAAATGAAAGGGGTGAGAGCTCTACAATTAAGGGGAACAGTGGTTGCAAACCGGTTTACCCTTTCATTTGATCATGCCTTGGAACCCCTATATTATCTCTCGTCTCAAAACATGCACTTGCGTCCGCACTGAAAAAAAAACATACAAAAGATAATGACGACAAATTCTAAATTTCTGCAGCGAAAAAAATGCATATACCCCACAAAAAAAAAAAAAAGCAAAATTTTGACTTATTAAATGTTAGATACTACTACTACTAAAAATAATAATAATGAAAAGCTAATTACTTGGTTAGATATATTTAAATGTAGAGTATCTAATTCACAGGACCGAATGATTTTAAAAATGGCTGAGCTCTCTGTTCTACCTCTGAAATTATTCTTTTAAGCGTGAGTCCACTGGTGTAGGAAGGGGATGGGGTGTGAGGGGTGTGGTGTGAGGGGTGTGATGTGAGGGGTGTGGTGTGAGGGGGTGTAGTGTGAGGGGTGTGGCGTGAGGTGTAAAATGTTCTAAATGTGAATCAGGTGATGAACAAATTATCAATGTAAAGGTGCTTTGCTGCCCGTCTTTTAATATAATAGTTGTCATTATTATTATTATTATTATTATTTTACTGCAGCTATTACTACTATCAATATCACTATGTAAAAAAAGCGCTAAATCCGAGTGAATTGTCAACAAATTTGGCCAAGGAGGGGGCCTGGAGCTCACTGGTCTTTCAGTGAATAATAAGACACTCAGCGTCTCCTGTGCTGAATGATCTGCTAGTACTGGTAAGGGCAATTAGAATGTATCAAGGCACGGCGAGTCATCTTAAAACAACGCAGGAGTCATAGATAATATGGGTGAGGTGGACAGACCATGCAGCAGGAGAGAGAGAGAGAGAGAGAGAGAGAAGAGAGAGAGAGAGAGAATACCTCTGATGAATTACGAGAGGTTTTCTACTCCCGGAGCCCGGCCATGGGCCAGGCTCGTCTGATGCTTGCCTGGTCAACCAGACTGTTGCTGTTGATGGCCCGCTGCCCTACATATCCATCATAGCCTGGTTGATATGACACCTGGTGAAGATGCTTGTCCAGTTTCCTATTGAAGACTTCTAAATTTGTTCCAGAGAGAGAGAGAGAGAGAGAGAGAGAGAGAGAGAGAGAGAGAGAGAGAGAGAGAGAGAGAGAGAGAGAGAGAGAGACTTGAGCCTCGTATAGTGTTTTTTTTTTCCAAAATCGACGCTAATATTGCGTAGAAACGCGTAAATTATCGTAATTTTAAATCAAACTTGCTGTCTAAATTGTATCATAAGGGAAGAACAGAGCAAAAGTCCAAATATTTTATATGAAATGGCGTCAAGATGCGGTTCTACATGCGAGGCCTGGTCATGAACCTGGCCGCGGGGGCGTTGACCCCCAGAACTCCCTCCAGGTATAAACTGATGGTGTGTATCCCGTTCACAAAGCAGCCTCCCCATCTCTCTCTCTCTCTCTCTCTCTCTCTCTCTCTCTCCCATCATTTTCATCACCACCATCATCACCACCATCATCACACGTCTCTCGTGCAGCAACAGCAAGCTGGCTTGTGCTAAGCGAAATTCTGGCATTTACCCGCTGATTCCATTATCAAAACCAGATTAAAAATCACTCAGCCACGTCCCCCCCACACCCGCAGACGATCACAACCC
The DNA here is from genome assembly GCA_009830355.1 of Cherax destructor. NCBI lineage: Eukaryota > Metazoa > Arthropoda > Malacostraca > Decapoda > Parastacidae > Cherax > Cherax destructor. The sequence goes on along the minus strand of WNWK01005024.1, from coordinate 121,370 downwards.
AGCAGTCATGGTAGGCGTGGTGACCCAGCAGTCATGGCAGGCGTGGTAACCCAGCAGTCATGGCAGGCGTGGTAACCCAGCAGTCATGGCAGGCGTGGTAACTATACTAGGATTATATAAGCTATTTAAGACCTTCATTAACATATCTTTTAATTAGGCATTTTAAAAACCCTAAATTAAAGTTCCTTTTAGCCAAAGGTTTTCAGAATAAATTATGTCACCTTGGCAACTACACGAAGGATACAGGCAGTCCCCGCTTTAAAGCGATTCGCTAATACGGCGGTTTTCAAATATACCCATTATTCATTTATTCAGACTTCCTACAATAAATATATTCACTACTCACTATAAGCTAAGGACGAAAATATTTTAAGGTAAAGAAAGTGTGTACTGTATATACATTTTTTTATGCCTAGCTCTATTGATCACTTAATATGTAAGGTGTAAACATGTTAGGAGGGTTTTATATACATTTGAGAGTGATAAAAAAGGATATGTTTCGCTTTACAGCGGTTTTCGCTTTACAGCAGTAAGCAGTAAGCCTGCTACATAAGAGGAGCCCTCCTGTACATTAGTGGAAAGAGACATAAATGCAACGTTTTGCCCATGCAGTGGGATTTGTCAAGTCATTCATTCGTAGCTTATGAGATGCTTTATTTACAACGTTTCGGCCAAACAGTGGATTTTTTTTAAATCATGTGCAGTGTAACGAGATACCTGATTGATACACGTCATTTGTGTCTATTTTCATCGTGTCGGTGTTTTATACAATTTCTCTTGATGTGACTTGGACCTGACTAGTTTAGGCCATTTGGTCTACATTAATTTGACCAGAGGCACATGTACATGCACATAGCTGCAATAACCAATCAAAAATTGCTGCAGAGATATTAATATCTTAATTCATTAAAATGGGAACTTACATAGCTCAATAAAAAACTGTGCTTACCTTTAGGTAAGATGTACCCACGTTGAAAGTTTGAAGCCTATCCAAGGTGGCTTTCTCAAGTTATTAAACGGAAACCAAAAATTCAAGCTATGAAAATTTGAAACCGGTCGGACGAGGCGTTCTCGAGGTATAAACGATGACCTCGGTGGAAGGAAAAATATCTGTCAATCAACTTGAGGGTATCCCACCAGGGATACCTAATTAGAAGGGGAATAATTACCACTGGCGGGGAATTTCTGGGAAGGTGAACACTGAGACGAGCCATCTTCCCTCCCTCCCTCCTTTACTTCCTCCCTTCCTTCCTCCCTCCCTCCCTCCTTTAATTCCTCACTCCCTTCCTCCGTCCTTCCTCTCTCTCCATTTCTCTCTCTCTCCTCTCTATCCTTCCCCTCTCCTGTCGTTCTCGTCCATCCTGCGTACATCTGTCTCTCTTGCATTTATTTTTTTTCTGCTTCTTCGTTTGTGTCTTCTCTCCTACTTCAGACTTTCTTCTTCACTTCCCTCCTTTCCCTCTTCTGATCTCTTATTACCGTTTCACCCATCTTGTTTGAGTTTCTTTTTCTTTCTCTCCTCTCTTCACCCTCCTGACATTCTTCTTGCCCTCTGCCATCCTTCCTTCTCATCGCATTCTTTCCTTCACATTTATCTCTTTTCCTGCTTCAACTTTACCTCCGTCCTTTTCTACCCTCCGTCCGCCCTCTTCCCCAGCCTCCGTCTGCCCTCCGTCCGCCCTCTTTCCCCGTTCGGCTATGTCTGTTATTTCCTTTTTCCTCTCATTCTTATGTGTGTGTGTGTGTGTGTGTGTGTGTGTGTGTGTGTCCGTCTGTCTGTATCTGCAAGAGTCAGATTTCAGCTTCTTTCTCTGCCTCTTAACCTTGGAATGACTGACGATGATGATTCCCCGCATCTCGGCCTCTGCCATATCCACTCTTGAAGCCGTGTAAGAGATTTGCCTCTACCACCTCAGCTATCTCGTTCCTCTTTTTTTTTTTTGACTTCCCTTACAACGAACAAGTATTTCCCAACATCCCAGATCTTCATTCAGATGTAATAATGTTGGTAGAATTACCGACAATTTGAATGTAAGGTAAAAAGTACATAAGTGCAACTAATGAGACAGTTTACTGTGGCAACGTTTCGCTCTCCAGGAGCTTTGTCAAGGCGTTAGGCTTGACAAAGCTCCAGGAGAGCGAAAAGTTGTCACAATAAAATGTCACATTAGTCGGACTTGTGTTCTTTTGCTTAACATTCAAATGTTCACCATATATACACACTCAGTACCAGGACACCTCATCCTTATTAACTCTCAGATGATCCAGAATGTTTCACATCTCATCATAATTATTTCCCCCGCACTACTGCTCTTTCAGTGATCTGAAAGTCACATAATATAACCATTTCTCGTACTTCATACCCTTCCAGTTCCTGGATTAGTCTGCCAGCAAACCTCTTGACGTTCTGGAGCCGAGTGTGTTTGATTAGGTGCAGCTCTTTGTAACTTGGTATATAGCGTCTTGAATGACTCTTGTTTAGGTCTCTGAAGCCATATTGGAAGTCTTGCATATACCACATCTGCGCCTCAGGAGAGAGGTTTGATTAGAAATGTACCCTCAGGTTCTTTTCTATTTTCCGTAGCTCGCAAGAGGAGTTACCAGCAGACCCTTGACTGTCTTTAAGGAACTTGCCGAGATCTTAGCACTAAAATAGAAGTCGAAGTATATATACAGTGAAAAATAAATACCTTGGGGTTAATAAGGCTAATTATTGACTCTACACTAACGACCAAAAATGTTTTATCACCTAAAACAGAGATTTAAGTAAATTTTCCGTGTGACACTGAAGTAAATACAATTCTCGCTTTGTATATCCCGTGTGCTAGTCTCTCAAGGGTGGCTGGCAGCTGGGTTTAGAGCCTCTCGACTACACTACAGTCAATTAAGGTTACATGTCACCTGTGCACCACCAGTCAAGGATGCACACGTAACCAGCGCATGGGAGACAGGGGCTTACGACGACGTTTCAGTCCGACTTGGACCATTTACAAAGTCACAAGGATACTTTAATCCTGAAAAATGGGGATTAAAGTAAATCCCTAGCATATATAAACTGAAAGATACACATCTCTCGGTGTATATACCTTTGTCTTTTGGAATCATTATGAATATTAAGTTAATACTGGAAAGTCTCATAGTGAGAAACTGCTATGCTACATGTATGGATAACGAACTGTTGAAATTATTTTATATAACAAAGATTAGGAAAAAAATGCATATACGACTGTGGTGTGGTGTGTGGTCTTTCAAAATATTAGGTTCAAAGATCAAACATTTATTGATAAGCGATAAACGAGAACTTTGGGTGCCTTAAAAATAGATTGGACAGGTGCACGAGTGGGAATGTTTGGGGTTGAACAGGACAGTGTACGATAAAAAATGACATAAAAATAGCGGATAAAAATGACATAGATAAAGATGGTACAGGTATAAAAGGAACAAATGTAAGTAGGGGAAACAGCACTTTAGTTTTTTTCATATAGTTTCGTGCAATACAATTGCAAACAGGCGATTTCAGCAATGCAGAACAAGCCACATGGGGATGGAAATCTTTAGCTTCAGATCTTTCGCACTCTCGTGCGTCGTCAGGAGCTATGCAATGTTGCAAGACAGCAACAAGGCAGAAGTAACCTGTAGTAATCCATGTCACAGAGTGACTGTGACATAGGCTTTTTTTTTTTTTTGTCGTTGTTCTTGCTTGATGTACGGTCGAAAGGTTTTTTTCGAAGCCGAGTCCAGTATTAACTGTATTTTGTATTCTAATTATCTGCGTCAGTGAGGTCATCTGTAGTGAAGAACGAGTCTTCGGAGGTTAACCACGAGGGTAACAGCGAGATTATTGCCTGCGGTCAACGGTAAGATTGCCGTCTGCGGTTAGAGGCAAGATTACCGTCTGCGGTCAACGGCGAGATTATCGTTTGTGGTCAATAGCAAGATTACCGTCTGCGGTCAACAGCGAAATTTTCGCCAAACGTAAAAAAAAAAAATGGGGTAATTTGAGGCCAACAGCGAGATCGTCGTCTGGGGTCAAAAAAACAAGGTTGTTTGAGGTGGCAACAAAGTCGTGAAGAGTTAACCAACCTTTTTTGTCTGTGACGCTGATCTGAGTGTGAGAGTGAGTTAGTTGTAGTGATAATGATAGTCTTAATGCTGGTGATGGTGTGCGTGTTGTTGGTGATGGTTGTCTGGTAATGTTGATAGTAGTGGTGGTAATCGTGGTAGTGTGGGAGGTGGTGACGATGGTGGTGGTGATGGTGATCCTCTGGCTGGTGGTACTGGTGATTGTAGAGTAACTTATGGTCGCTTCTAGTAGTCACCGCCCCCCCGACACGATCCCAGACCAGGTCTCCTGGTTGCTGGCCTGATCGATCAAATTGTTGGTGTTCTCCGCCAAACATATACACCACAGCCCGGCTGATCAAGAACAGACTTGTGGATGTGACTTGGACCTGACTGCTTCGGCCAGTAGGTGGCTTGGACCTGTCTAGCATGGGCCAATAGGCCTGCTGAAGTGCTTCTTTATTATATTTTTAACCAGTTCCCTCTTCAAAACAGCTAGGTTTTAAATTTTTGGTAATTTTCCTTATGCGGTTAAGACGAGTCGTGGCCCTCTTACACTTATTGAATTCTCTCACAGTGGACTGACCTTGTCTCTACTTTTCATTGGAGGAATCTTGCACCGTGTTAATGGTCTGACGACTTGCACAAATTCCACGCCACTTCTAACAGATAGCATTAATGGACTGCACCTAAGAGAGGCCAGACATACAACTGTGGTCAGGTCAAGCTCAGGTGACCTGGTCATCAACACCTACGCTGCATCGTCGTCATGAAACCTACATGAAGGTCAATTAACTATGAATCACCTGGAGGTCAGGTGAACAACACTTGGGCTGTAAAAATCTACCTTTGCTTCTAGGAGGTAAGCACCAACGTTGACCCACAAGCACACATACATGTACCCTAAGGAAGCTGGGAGGATGGGAAGGGTTGGACATGACCACAACATAGAAGAAACTTGGAAGTGTAGACAAGTTTGAGAGATAAAGACATAAGAACATATGAAAGAAGGAACACTGCAGCAGGCCTACTGGCTTAAGCCCAACTTAGTCAGGTTAGGTCATATTCACTTAAGGAAAGAGCACGGCATCTGACCTAGTAACACAAGCTATTCAGGTCCAACTCACACCCACTCATGTATTTATCTAACCTTGGCTAGATATTTCTAGCACGCTATTTACATCCCCTTTATTTATTCCTGTTTTCCACTTATACGCCTTAATCATATCTTCCCTAATTCTACGCCTTTCTAGAGAGTGCAGATTCAGGACCCTCAGTCTATCCTCATCGGGAAGATTTCTCATGCAGCTCATGGCATTGGGGGAAAAGTGCTGTCATGGATCGAGTCATGGCTCACCAATAGGAAGCAGAGAGTGTGCATAAATGGGGTTAAATCCGAGTGGGGATCTGTAACAAGTGGTGTTCCACAGGGATCAGTCTTAGGCCCGTTGTTATTTATAATATATATCAATGACCTTGATGAGGGAATTACTAGTGATATAAGCAAATTCGCCGACGACACGAAGATAGGTAGGATAATTGATTCTAACGTAGATGTCAGGGAACTTCAGGAGGATTTAGACAGACTCAATTCCTGGTCAGAAAAGTGGCAGATGCAGTTCAATGTAGAAAATGCAAGGTTCTGAAGCTTGGGAGTGTCCATAACCCAAGCACTTATAAGTTAAATAACGTAGAACTTAGCCATACAGATTGCGAGAAGGACTTGGGGTGATGGTAAGCAGCAACCTTAAACCAAGACAGCAATGCCTAAGCGTACGTAATAAGGCAAATAGATTACTGGGATTTATATCAGAAGTGTTAGCAACAGAAGTCCAGAGGTTATATTACAGCTTTATACATCATTAGTAAGGCCTCACCTAGATTACGCAGCTCAGTTCTGGTCTCCATATTACAGAATGGACATAAATTCGTTAGAAAACATTCAGCGTAGAATGACTAAATTAATACATAGCATTAGAAATCTTCCTTACGAAGAAAGATTGAAGACCCTAAAATTACATTCACTTGTAAGACGTAGAATGAGGAGACATGATCGAGGTATACAAGTGGAAAATGGGTATTAACAAAGGGGATATAAATAAGGTCTTGAGGATATCTCTCAGAGAGAACCCGCAATAATGGATTCAAGTTAGATAAGTTTAGATTTAGAAAGGATATAGGAAAGTATTGGTTTGGAAATAGGGTAGTTGATGAGTGGAACAGTCTGCCTAGTAGGGTTATTGAAGCTAGGACCTTGGGTAGTTTCAAATTTAGGTTGGATAAATTCATGAGTGAGAGGGGTTGGATTTGAGTGGGACTCGCGCATGAGTGGGTAGAATTGTCAAAGCTTATTTCTTGGGTAGCATTGAAAATTGGGTTGAGCAAATATTCTGTTTGTGGGACGGATTGTGAAGGACCTGCCTAGTATGGGCCAACAGGCCTGCTGCAGTGTTCCTCCTTTCTTATGTTCTTATGTTCTTATGGGATCAACTTTGTCATCCTTCTTTGTACGTTTTCCAGAGCATTTATATCCATTCTGTAATACGGTGACCAAAACCGTGCAACATAATCTAAATGAGGCCTAACCAAGGATATATAGAGTTGAAGAACAACCTGAGGACTCCTATTATTTATGTTTCTTGATATGAAGCCAAGGATTATGTTCGCTTTATTGCGAACACTAGGACATATTTAACGTCAGTGTATGTTAGTGGGTGTGTGAGTTAGATCTGCCTAGCATGGGTCAGTAGGCCTGCCAAAGTACTCCTACATTCTTACGTTCTTAAATGGATTAGACTAGAGAGTGGAAATAAATGGTATAAAATACCGACACAATGGAAAAATAAACACATAAGCAGTATAATGTGATCCTTTATTGACAACGTTTCGCCCACGCGTGAGCTTTATCAGTCACAACAGATCTACCTGGAAAATGAGCAACATGGAGATATATATAGGGTACAGTCAGGTGGAGAATGCTGGGTCAGGTGGAGAAAGCTGCATGTGAGTCTTAAAAAGTAGTGTGATAGTTAAAAACATAGTGTGACTTAAAGGACCTGCAGTGTACCATTCTTGAGTTCTAGGTGGGATAGCGTTGAAGAAGTTTCTTGGCAATAGGTTCAGCTATGTTGTAGAAGCCGTTGTTCTGGTTGAAGTTGTTGGATATACAGATGAGTGATGATTCTAGGATTCTTCGGTATTGCGTGTTGTCTTCTCTGGCGATGAGTCTTGCGTTTCTGTAGTTGATTAAATGGTTGTGTAAATTTCGGTGTTGAACACAGGCATTTCTTGAGTCGTCAGATCTGCCTGCGTACTGGTGTTCTGAAATGCGTGTTTGTAGGTCTCTGGATGTTTCGCCAACGTATAATTTGCTGCAGCCATTACAAGGGATTGTGTATACCCCTGCCGTGGATTGAAGCTTTTCCTGTCTGTTACTGGTAATGTCCTTAATGGTGGTGGATGTGGAGGTGGATACTGGAATGAGGTCTGAAAAAATGTTGGAAACTTGTTTGGAAATGGAGTTGGTGGGAAGGACTATGTATCTCTTCTCAGCAGTGTCTTCTCTGGGTGTGTTGAAGATGTTTATCTGTGACTCGATAAAGCCCACTGCGTGGGCGAAACGTTGTCAATAAAGGATCACATTATACTGCTTATGTGTTTATTAGACTAGAGAGTGGAAGAAAAGAAGTTGCAATAATTCATGGAGTGAAACTGTAATGTGATAAATGCAGATGCATTCAGCCAAAAGGAAAGTTAAGAGGTGGGTTCATGAGACTGCGAACTCTGGATCCAAGAGACTGCGAACTCTGGATCCAAGAGACTGCGAACTCTGGGTCCAAGAGACTGCGAACTCTGGGCCCAAGAGACTGCGAACTCTGGGTCCAAGAGACTTCTAACTCTACTAGGTGATTACATAGCCATAAACGCTAATGGTATCTACTGGATGTATCCCGAGGAGTGTATATATTCCGGAAACTTACCTTAAGAACATAAGAAAGGAGGAACACTGCAGCAGGCCTGTTGGCCCATACTAGGCAGGTCCTTCACAATCCGTCCCACTAACAGAATATTTGCTCAACCCAATCTTCAATGCTACCCAAGAAATAAGCTTTGACAATTCTACCCACTCATGCGCGAGTCCCACTCAAATCCAACCCCTCTCACTCATGAATTTATCCAACCTAAATTTGAAACTACCCAAGGTCCTAGCTTCAATAACCCTACTAGGCAGACTGTTCCACTCATCAACTACCCTATTTCCAAACCAATACTTTCCTATATCCTTTCTAAATCTAAACTTATCTAACTTGAATCCATTATTGGGTTCTCTCTTGGAGAGATACCTCAAGACCTTATTTATATCCCCTTTGTTAATACCCATTTTCCACTTGTATACCTCGATCATGTCTCCTCATTCTACGTCTTACAAGTGAATGTAATTTTAGGGTTTTCAATCTTTCTTCGTAAGGAAGATTTCTAATGCTATGTATTAATTTAGTCATTCTACGCTGAATGTTTTCTAACGAATTTATGTCCATTCTGTAATATGGAGACCAGAACTGAGCTGCGTAATCTAGGTGAGGCCTTACTAATGATGTATAAAGCTGTAATATAACCTCTGGACTTCTGTTGCTAACACTTCTTGATATAAATCCCAGTAATCTATTTGCCTTATTACGTACGCTTAGGCATTGCTGTCTTGGTTTAAGGTTGCTGCTTACCATCACCCCCAAGTCCTTCTCGCAATCTGTATGGCTAAGTTCTACGTTATTTAACTTATAAGTGCTTGGGTTATGGACACTCCCGAGCTTCAGAACCTTGCATTTATCTACATTGAACTGCATCTGCCACTTTTCTGACCACGAATTAAGTTTGTCTAAATCTTCCTGAAGTTCTATGACATCTATGTTTGAATCAATTATCCTACCTATCTTCGTGTCGTCGGCGAATTTGCTCATATCACTAGTAATTCCTCATCAAGGTCATTGATATATATTATAAATAACAATGGGCCTAAGACTGATCCCTGTGGAACACCACTTGTTACAAGTCCCCATTCGGATTTAACCCCATTTATGCACACTCTCTGCTTCCTATTGGTGAGCCATGACTCGATCCATGACAGCACTTTTCCCCCAATGCCATGAGCTGCCACTTTCTTTAACAGTCTCTGGTGCGGTACTCTATCAAAAGCCTTACTAAAGTCTAAATATACAATATCGAATTCTTTATCGTGATCAACAGCCTCAAAAGCTTTACTGAAGAAGGTTAATAAATTAGATAGGCAGGAACGGCCCTCGTGAATCCATGCTGGGTATCATTAATCAAATTATGGTTATCTAGATGGCTTCTAATAATATCAGCTATAATTGACTCTAGTAATTTGCCTACAATTGAGGTCAGGCTTATTGGGCGGTAGTTAGACGGTAGTGACTTGTCCCCTGCTTTAAAAATAGGAATTACATTAGCCATCTTCCACATATCAGACACTACACCTGTTTGAAGAGATAAATTAAAAATGTTAGATATTGGTTCACAGAGTTCCATTTTGCATTCCTTAAGAACCCTTGCAAAAAGCTCATCAGGACCCGGCGATTTATTTTGTTTCAGTCGGTCCAGCTGTTTCATAATCATTTCGCTAGTGACTGTGATATTACATAATTTATCTTCTTCTGGGCCTCTGTAAAAATTAATTACTGGGATATTATTAATGTCTTCCTGTGTGAAAACCGAGAGAAAATAATTATTAAAAATAGAGCACATATCATTCTCCTTGTCAGTAAGATGCCCAAAGTTATTTTTAAGGGACCTATCTTATCCCTAACTTTTGTTCTATAAACCTGGAAAAACTTTTGGGTTAGTTTTTGAATCCCTAGCAACTTTAATTTCATAGTCCCGTTTAGCTTTTCTTATTCCCTTTTTAACGTCCCTCTTAATGTCAGTATACTGATTTATAAGATGACCCTCACCTCTTTTATGCGCCTATAAATTCCTTTCTTCTGCCCTAAAAGATATTTGAGCCTATTATTCATCCATTTTGGGTCATTTCTACTTGATCTAATTTCTTTATACGGGATAAATGTTCTTTGGGCAGCCTGTATAGTGTTAAGAAAACTGTCATATTGATACCTCTCTTCTTCACCCCAGTCCACAGTTGATAAGTGTTCTCTAAGTCCATTATAATCTGCTAAGCGAAAATCTGGGACCATTACTGAATTATCCCTACTATCATACATCCATTCAATGCTAAAGGTAATTGACTTGTGGTCGCTTGAGCCGAGTTCCTCTGTAATTTCTAAATTATTAACAAGGGTTTCCTTGCTTGCCAGAACCAAGTCAAGTAGGTTTTTTCCCCTTGTAGGTTCTGTTACAAACTGCTTCAAAAAGCAATCCTGAACTACTTCTAAAAAGTCGTTAGATTCTAAATTACCTGTCATGAAATTCCAATCAATCTGACTAAAGTTAAAGTCCCCTAGAATTACTACGTTATCGTGTCTTGTGGCCTTAACAATTTCCTCCCAAAGTAGTCTCCCTTGTTCCCTATCTAAGTTTGGAGGACGGTAAATCACGCCTAAAATCAATTTTTCACACCCCTCTGAAAATTCTATCCAGACAGACTCTGTATGTGTTAATTCAGACTTTATACCCGTTTTTATGCAACAATTTAAATGATCACGGACATAGAGTGCCACCCCACCCCTTTCCCGATACTTCTGTCTACTTGGAACAATTTAAAACCCTGAATGTGACATTCGGCAGGCAAGTCCCGATTTTTCATATTAAACCATGTCTCAGTTATTGCAAAAACATCAATATTACCCGTACTTGCAACTAATCTCAACTCGTCCATCTTATTCCTAGCACTACGACTATTGGTGTAATATATAAATAGAGACCCTCCTTTATCTTTACCCTTCCTGCTCTTCTCTGTTTTTCCACTATACCTATTACTGTCCTTGTCATCTAGTGTCACTAGCTTTCCACTATCCACCATATTCTGCCTATTACTAGTTCTCCTACAACTTATAATATTACTACACTGGGACTTCTCTGTTTTCCCCCCAAAACCCATACCACTAACTATTTCTAGTTTAAAGCCCTAACAGCTCCCTCCACTGCAGTTGCCAGTAGCAGGCGAGTGTGTACAGGAAGCGAGGAAGTGTGTGATTAGAAATTAACCAGTGGATGCGTTGCTTTGTGACGAGTTTCTGGAGGTGGGACAAGCACTGTGGGATCTGTGAATGTAATAAGAAAACCACATAAGAATAAAAAGAACACTGCAGTGGGTCTACTGGCCCTTGCCATGTTAATACGTCACAATATGCAGTTTATGGCATAAAATGTCACGAACCGCATATTATGTCTTATTAACATTGTATGTTGGTATACCTTCCTACTGATATACACGGCTTGTGGAAGGCAGATCCAGTTCTCACCACTTTAAAACTTACGTTTTCCTTCACGCTGTTCTAACAAAGAACTTTAGATTTATTAACGATAAAGGACTGAATACCTCTTATCAGAGCTGAGTGACTGACCACTCCAAATTACCTCTTCACGTCTTTTACAGACTTCAATCTTCATTCTCTATTCTGGATCGATAAAACTGATGACACGTCTCCACCGTAAAGATACCCAAGTGTTGAACGTGTGTCTTACTCATCAACTTGTCGGTATTGTATACCAGTAAAATAAACCATACCACGGGTGGGGATTGAACTCGCGGCGAGTGAGTCGTAAAACTTCAGGCCAGCGCGTAAGCTACTGGCCTACAGTAAGATTCATCCAACTAGGTATATAATATAATAAGAAGGATTTTTTCCCCTCATTCGTTCGCTTCATTTCTGTCTCCTCCCTATCTTTCCCCTCTCCCAAAACAAGAAACTCTGAACTACGTATGTAGTTCTGCTCTTTCTCCTCTTCTGATAAATTAATTCCATTCTAGACATCTTTTCAATAATGTTACAATGCTTACGAGGTTACTAAGTCTTCCCTCCCACACACCTCAGATTTTTTTCTCTTCCCCACCTTATGCATATAAATTCCCTAGCCAATAAGCGCAAACTAGGCGTGTTCACATCTGCACGACACCAGACTTCACAGTGGTCAACCGTATCTCCTTGTTCATCAGGTATCCGCCCACCTCCCACGCACCATCTTCTGCTGCCCCCCACCACCTCGTTTATTGTTTCCGTATATCTCTTCTCCCGGTAATTCAGTGGTAGCGTACACCCACAATGTGTCTTACTGTAAAAGATAAACGTGGACAAGTGATCAAGGTGTCCCAGGAGCGAAACGTTTTCTAATAAATATCTCCTAGTGTTTGCCCACGTGTTTTTTTTTTAATCCAATTTTAAGTGTCGGTATCAATTAGCAAGGTTCACGCCATGTCTTGTTTTCATCCAACTCTCCTCCCAATAGTGTTATATATCCTTCCTGTGCACCATGGAAATGGCATAGGTAAATAGCCAAAGTAAAATGGTTACAAGTAAAAGAGGCATATTAAAATTTGACAGGTGATGATGTTACTGGTAAATATGGCGCAAGTGAATAATAGGAACAAATGACACATTTTTTTTTTTTGCATAGGCTTTTACGTAAAAATTGATGGGTGTTTGTTAGGTGAGTTTAGGTTAAATTAGGTGAAATGAGGTTACTTTAGGTTAAGTCAGGTTGCTTGAAGATCCTAGTTAGGCTAGGATAAGTTAGGTTATGTTAGGTTAGGTGTGGTTAGGTTTAAGCCATTTTAAGTTGGGTTAGGTGCGCCATTTTCTCTAGTTTTTCACCTGTGCTATTTTTACCTGTGCCAACTTACCTGCGCCATTTTTAAGTAAAGCCAAATCTTCCCGTATCCCAGCAACACGAATTAAAATTTATTTCCCTGTGGTTACTCACAGGAGAGAAAATATCAAATTCCAGATATTAGAATCTGAGGTCAGTTCAACCTGGGATGTTAATTCCATTTTTAAGAAAAGCGGTTAATTAGAGGTTTGAAATTTTTCACATGTCAAAAACTCGCCTGGCAACCTAAACTAACATTGCTAATATTTACTAAATATAAAAATTAGCATAATTAACCTAACACTAAGAATTTGCATTAGTGTTTTCCTTGAAGAGAATGTGACTTCAGGCAACGTGTTCAAATCTCCCATTTGCTTTAAAAATCTCTGACTGTGTTCAAACTGGAACACGTTAAGTTCCTGAGGTTAGTTCCTGACCAGCCGGGCTGTGGTGCATACGTCGGGAACCGACCGTCTGATCGATGGGCCTGCTATGGGACCGGGCCACGGGGGGCGGTGACCCCCGAAAAGGGGTCACCGCGAAAGCGATGATCAGAGCTACGGGAACCTGGTTTATGCACAGTAAAACAATGTATTAAAAACACTTGTGTAACACTAAAAGATTTTATTTGGAAATGTTTCGAGCTGGAAGCTGTCACTACAGTAAAGACCATGAGAAAAATAAAGAATATGCAGAGGACAAGACCTCAGGTCAGTGATGTGTTGGTCAGGTCACTTGCGTCTTGTCAGGATAACTGGCCAGCATAACTGAAATATTGACACTGCCTGATGTCTGGACCAGTGTCAGAAACGGTCATCAATGCTGATTTAAGGAAATAATTTTTCTCAAGTAGATCTTTTTTTTTATTGCAAGCCTGGCCTCTCCCCCCTCATCAGATGGTAAGAGGAACTATGGTGGGTCCTGCCATGCGTTGTTCATATCGCTCGTGCTGCAGAAATATATTAATGCTCTCTTAAGATGGTGCTCTAGACTTTTCGGTATTTCTCCCATGTATGAGTATATCACA
>WNWK01005024.1:70000-102500 GCA_009830355.1 Cherax destructor | reverse complement strand
TGTAATAGTGCCACTCAGAAGGTTGCAGGATTGCCACTATGAGCACTTTAATAGTGCCACTCGGTAGGGGCCAGTGTGTTACACAGAACATTGTAGGAGTGCCACTTAGAACATTGTAAGAGTGCCACTCAGAACATAGTAAAACTGCCACTCAGAACATTGTAAGAGTGCCCCTCAAAACATTGAAAGAGTGCCACTCAGAACATTTTAAGAGTGCCACTCAGAACATTGTAAGAGTGCCACTCAGGACATTGCAAGAGTGCCACTCAGAACACTGTAAGAGTGCCACTCAGAACACTGTAAGAGTGCCACTCAGAACATTGTAAGAGTGCCACTCAGAACACTGTAAGAGTGCCACACCTTTCTTCTCTCCTCGTTCATCTCTTTTTAAACTCTTGCACCTAATATTTTTTTTTCTCAAAGCATCGAGTGGAAAATTATTAAGCATAAGAGCTAGTGCTCACGTCTTGACAGCATGTCATTCCTTGACAGCATGTCATTCCTTGACAGCATGTCATTCCTTGACAACATGTCACGCTCAGACAGCATGTCACGTCTTGAGTGTGTGCTCACAAGTTGTTAGCATGTCGTACCTTGATATGATGTCTATGTTATTATTTATTTCTTGAGAGCATTTCCTTGCCTTTATAGGAAATGTAGAGAAGTTTCTACGAACTACACCACAGCACCACCACTGCGTGCATCAGCACCACCACTGCGTGCATCAGCACCACCACTGCGTGCATCAGCACCACCACTGCGTGCATCAACACCACCACTGCGTGCATCAGCACCACCACTGCGTGCATCAGCACCACCACTGCGTGCATCAGCACCACCACTGCGTGCATCAGCACCACCACTGCGTGCATCAGCACCACCACTGCGTGCATCAGCACCACCACTGCGTGCATCAGCACCACCACTGCGTGCATCAGCACCACCACTGCGTGCATCAGCACCACCACTGCGTGATCAGCACCACCACTGCGTGCATCAGCACCACCACTGCGTGCATCAGCACCACCACTGCGTGCATCAGCACCACCACTGCGTGCATCAGCACCACCACTGCGTGCATCAGCACCACCACTGCGTGCATCAGCACCACCACTGCGTGCATCAGCACCACCACTGCGTGCATCAGCACCACCACTGCGTGCATCAGCACCACCACTGCGTGCATCAGCACCACCACTGCGTGCATCAGCACCACCACTGCATGCATCAGCACCACCACTGCGTGCATCAGCACCACCACTGCGGCACTGCATCAGCACCACCACTGCATGCATCAGCACCACCACTGCATGCATCAGCACCACCACTGCATGCACACTACCACTGCGTGAATCAGCACCACCACTGCGTGCATCAGCACCACCACTGCATGCATCAGCACCACCACTGCATGCATCAGCACCACCACTGCGTGAATCAGCACCACCACTGCATGCATCAGCACCACCACTGCGTGAATCAGCACCACCACTGCGTGCATCAGCACCACCACTGCGTGCATCAGCACCACCACTGCGTGAAACAGCACCACCACTGCGTGCATCAGCACCACCACTGCATGCATCAGCACCACCACTGCGTGAATCAGCACCACCACTGCGTGCATCAGCACCACCACTGCGTGCATCAGCACCACCACTGCGTGAATCAGCACCACCACTGCGTGCATCAGCACCACCACTGCGTGCATCAGCACCACCACTGCATGCATCAGCACCACCACTGCGTGCATCAGCACCACCACTGCGTGAATCAGCACCACCACTGCATGCATCAGCACCACCACTGCGTGCATCAGCACCACCACTGCGTGAATCAGCACCACCACTGCATGCATCAGCACCACCACTGCGTGCATCAGCACCACCACTGCGTGAATCAGCACCACCACTACATGCATCAGCACCACCACTGCAAACTCCCTTCACGGTTGATCTCTCGTAATATACAAACCGTAATGAGGATGCCAAGCCAGCCTGGGTGTGATCTCGCTCTCATACCCTATATATATATATATATATATATATATATATATATATATATATATATATATATATATATATATATATATATATATATATATATTTCAAGACAAGCCACGGGGGATGGAAATCTTCAGCTCAAGATCTTTAATGTGTCTCTGTGCGTCAACAGAAGGTATGCAATGTTGCAAGAGCAGCGACAGATAGATTGAGGCATAAATTGTTTTCATTGAGGACAGAATTGTAAGATTGTTATCACAAAACCCCTCGCATTCATTTTTTTTTCATTGACAAATACACGTGACAACTAAAAACTAGTGTTCACCCTTTATGACTCGGATGGAATAACTTACTCCCCCCCCCCTACAAAAAAAACTATAGTCAACTTTATTTACGCTTTACTTTAATTACCAGGTGATGCAAGTCTACTCATTGCTACATTAATGGGAGAATAAAAGTATAGGATCGTTGCAGTAATCCTAATGGTCCACGGTAGGTAGGTCCTCGCACCCAACCCTTCTTACTCAGATATCCAAGTCATATTTTGTACCTTTGAATCTACTAAATATTAAGCAGCCTAAGAGGCACATTGTTCCATCCTGAAGAGATCTATTTTCAAAGATTTTCTTGTATATTTTAGGTGGCGTTGCACATCGTGAATGACAACGTAAAGTCCTCTCGCAATAAGATATTTTAGATTTTGCTGCCGAAGCGGCTAGTTCATCGTGGCCTCCATATCCACCCTGTGGATGGTACGCGAGAACGCATGGATACGCAAAAGGCCTAGGAACTAGGACCTAAAACGGTTAACAGGAGCCCATCAGGATTTGTATTTACAAATTGTCTTATCTCCTTGCAAGAACATTTAGCATATTTGCTTAATATATCTGGTGTCTCATTTTCATTAAAATACTGCCATGATAGCTCTTGGGCCGTAAATACAGCGAAAGATTTTCGATTTCTTCATTTGGATGAGCTGTCTGAGAAGCGAATGGCGTCTCCAGCACGACCGACGAAGCATTTTATTTCTTCCTGGCCACTACTTTATTAATTATATGATGATGAAAAAGGCCAACAAGCAGAAATAACATAAGCCTTTCTGACTATTCTGTTAAGGTTGCGTGCTTCTCGAAGGAAGAAAAATACATCTTTTAAGCTCCTCATTATTCGTATGAGTACTACTTAATCAGAGCTTACGCAATGGGAAGTACAGACAACGTGCGCAACACTTAGCGCGTTTAGGAAACGTCTCACTACGCTAGGATTGAAAGACTCACTAGTGGGTGAAACCGTTTACTAAAAATGAACTGTTAAAATGCGTTGCACGCGCGTGTTTACCTCACGAGTGATCGAACACATTTCGACGTTGATTCTGAGTTTCCTTCCGAGGCTTCTGAATTATCTGATTTGAGTGCCCATGCATTTAGGAATCCGGTCACTGCGGTAAGCAGGGAGAGTGGAGCCTCCCGCCTCTCCCTGAACGACCCACACGGGTTTATCAATTGACGTGAAAACTGCAACAAGCATGAATATACTTAGTTGGAAGATCAACCTCTCTAGTGCATGAATGTACCTAGTTTAAATATTCTTTTTGTAGCTTTTATGATCCAGTAGCAGTTTAAGGGTTGTCCATGCCTCGGGTGCGAATCCCACTCACTCCTGAGGCTAAGAATAAGCTACTTGATACAGGCTCAGCGGCAAGAGGAACGGATTAAGAATAAGTCGTCCTCTTTGTTTTAAAGCGTGATGCAAATTCTGTTAATTCAGAGAATTCCTTGACCAAAGACACGTTCCGACACTCGTGATCAAAACAGTGGTTCAAGCCTCCATGCCTGACCAACCACCCAGATTTCTCACTCTCGTGTAGTTCAGTGGTGTTGTCATTCTGAGAGTCTCGACACGCACAGGCGGACGTTCCAAACTGTTATGAGACTGAGCCTCATCGTAGTGTTAATTTGGCTTTGTTTCTGCGTTAGTAACAATTATCGGCAATAGTGAGCGTGCCGGCGCAGGCACGAATATATATACACGTCGTTAGAGTCTTCAAGGGATTCAAGTGCCTTCAGTGACGACAGGTATCAAACTCATTGTCGTAAATTAACTTAGATACCATTAAGATGGCCAAAGAAAAGTTTGCCCAGGTGCAGAATCTTATGCCTAACTGATCATAAAATACACACACACACACACATACAACACACACACACACACACACACACACACACACACACACACACACACAGGTATATATTCCTCAGATCAAATGAAAATGTTGATATCAGGAGCAGGCGGCGTCGCTGTGCCAAGACCACTGCTCCTCAATATTTAATTCACTGTTGCAAGGATCATATTAAGTTGACAGTGAATTAGTGCACAGTTCGCTGCAGCCAAAAAAAAAAATATAATAACAATGAATATAAATTTACCTCTGGATAGAAATAACATATAAAATTGAAGTATCACTTCAGAAAGATCATAGAAAAGAGCTGAAGAGCAGACAGAGAATAGAGCGGAGGTGTTATATTGCAAGTCTGGAGTTACTGGCGCTCACACCCATGTTGCAATTGCAAAAAGATATTGACATTCAGACTGAATTTGTTATTATTGCACAGTCCAATATGCTTCGCGCAGAGGCTTCTTTTATCCATTCCAGGATTAATTCCCGAAGTTACGTAATTCCCGCAGTTATTCCCGCTGGCTTCTGTATTTGCTTTTAGTGTGTTTTGTGGTGTATGTTTGAACGCTTCTCGTGTGTGTGTGTGTGTGTGTGTGTGTGTGTGTGTGTGTGTGTGTGTGTGTGTGTGTGTGGTTTGTTGTCAGTGGTGGTTCGTCTTCACATAATTTCATGTAAAAGTTTTTCAGAGTCCTAGTGGGAGGGTTTTGTCAAACGTAGTTTTTTACTCTGATTTCGTTCCAGCCATTTACCATTTTACCTGAATCATGTAATATATGACGTTTGCCTGACACAGCAATGCCCTGGATTCTTGGTATACCTAGAGTATACCTGGAGAGGGTTTCGGGGGTCAACGCCCCCGCGGCTCGGTCAGAGACCAGGCCTCGTGGTGGATTAGGGTCTGATCGACCAGGCTGTTACTGCTGGCCGCACGCTAACTGACGTACGAACCATAGCCCCGGCTGGTCAGGTACTGACTTTAGGTGCCTGCCCAGTGCCTTCTTGAAGACAGCCAAGGGTCTATTGGTAATCCTCCTTATGTATGATGGGAGGCAGTTGAACAGTCTTGGGCCCCGGACACTTACTGTGTTGTCTCTGAGTGTACTCGTGGCGCCCCTGCTTTTCATTGGTGGAATGTTGCACCTCCTGTCGAGTCTTTGGCTTTCATAGGAAGTGATTTTCGTGTGCAACTTTGGTACTAATACCTCTAGGATTTTCAAATTGTATATTATCATGTATCTCTCTCGCTTGCGTTCCAGAGAATACAAATCAAGGGACTTCAACCGTTCCCAGTAATTTAGGTGCCTTATCGTACTTATGTGTGCCGTGAAAGTTATTTGTACACTCTCCAGGTCAGCAATTTCGCCCGCCTTGAAGGAAGTAGCTAGTGTACAGCAGTATTCCAGCCTAGAGAGAACAAGCGATTTGAAGAGAATCATCATGGGCTTGGCGTCTCTAGTTTTGAAGGTTCTCATTATCCATCCTATCATTTTCCTAGCACATGCGGTAGATACATTGTTGTGGTCTTCGAAGGCGAGATCCTCTGACATTATCACTCCCAGGTCCTTCAACATTACTTTTTCGCTCTATTGTATCGTTAGAATTTGCCGTACTGAGAATTCTTCTGCAACTCTGTTCTTGATGATAAAATACACACACCTGTGCAACATCTGGTTATTTTTATTCTGCAGACGTTTCGCCAACCAGTGGTTTTATCGATTCAATACAGAAGACTGGAGAGGAAGAATATGAGGTAATCAGTCCCTGAGTCTAGGAGCAAGTGTTCAGTCTTGGTGAATCTGAAGCACGTCTGTTTATGAGTGTGCCTGTTCCTGTGTTTTTGTTCTCATCTATGGAAGTTGCATGTCAGCTTCTGGTCTGTGTCAATTGTGTGTTCTCTGGACTCTGTTCTACCTACTTTTTTTCTGTTTTGATTGTTCCATCCGCTGAGGCTTTTAGTGTTTCTAGTCTGTCTCACAGGATCTACTCTGACCTACTTATGAATCCATGTGTGGAGTCCCACTCCTTTGTTTACTCTGCCTAGTCACTGTATTTGCCTTGAAGAGGAGAAGGGGCATTTTAAAAGACCTAGATAATCTGGTGTAGCATCGAGAACGTGAAAAAGAATGTCGCAACATCGTGTAAATGATTCTCACACTCACATTCCTCAAACACTCCTCCCAGGAATGCTGAACAGAAGCTCAACAAATCCTTTATAACCTGTGACAACGTTCCAAAGCCAACACGGGAATTATTTCTCCCTCAGCTGAACCGCCACTATCGGCACCCAGGCACTAATTAAAAGCAGTCACTTTTATGACATCGATAACTCTACTTAACTTTACTAGACTCATTACACACAATAGCTGTGTGTATTCAAGACTCCTTCTATTTACTGCTCAGCTCTGAGCCTTGTTAATAGCCTCTGGACTATTGTCAAACATTTGTACATACTTGTTCATACTGGTGCTGTATAAGGCATTATTGACTAGCTGTATATAGTGACCTAAAAGAGTATTTAAGTTTCAGATGGAAGTGTTTGGACGGTATTATATGCACGTGCACTCTTGCGTACGTGCGAGCGTAGGCGTATGTGTGCGCGTGCGCTCATGAGTGTACTCACCTATATAGGGTTCCAAGGTGGTAGATCTCAGCTCCTGGCCCCGCCTCTGCGACGGCTATTACTGGCTTCCTTTTCTTCTGGTTTCGTGTGTGTGTGTGTGTGTGTGTGTGTGTGTGTGCGTGTGTGCGTGCGTGTGCGTGCGTGCGTGCGTGCGTGCGTGCGTGCGTGTCATTGATGCACACAGTGTCGGGTTTGGATGTGCCGGCACATCCAAACTTTTTTTTTTTAACCAGCTGCTGCTTAAGATCATTTGAAAGGAAAGTTCGTAGAGGAGATTCCGGGGAAGGGATCCCCTGCTAAAAGGTAGACAGTGGCAGGGAGAGAGATTCCACCTTGGCTCTGAGGCTGAGATAATGACTCAATGGGATAGGTGGGTGTAAGGAGGGGTGATGGCTAGGGAGTGAGGGAGAGAAGGAGATAGGAAGTGAGGGAGAGAAGGAGATAGGAAGTGAGGCTGAAAGAAGATATATACATATATCGTGTCGAATATACGTTTAAAGATATATTTTTTAATTTATGTTAATGTAAAAATTAATAATTTTGTACCAAAAGAACCTTAGAAAATTCACCTAACCTTATTGTAATGAGCGCTATTTAATTTAGCCTAATCCAACTAAATACATTTTAGATAAGTTTACAATAATTTAATAATAAACAAACACAATGAAATATATTTTTTTCGTTAAATTCAGAATGATGTTTTTGCGAAATTATTGCATACACAAATTTTCGCTTGCCTTATTCGGCAAAAATTGAGTTGCTATTTAAGCCAAAATCGCAAGTTTTACGTATTCGGGACGATATATATATATATATATATATATATATATATATATATATATATATATTATATATATATATATATATAATGTTAATGTTAATCGTCACTGTGACACACGGAGGGAGGTATTTGTTCGTGGGGAAGGTCGTCGTCGACTGGGATAACAGGCCAACAAAGTGGGTACAGACGTTTCGCTCAGGCCTGACTTGATAAGACTCAGTCCAGGGCAAAACGTCATGTAATTTAAAGGCTTGCTCAGCCTATCATGTCTTTATAGGGAGGATGATATCTCTGAAGTTGCAGAATGGAATATAAGTTGTAGCTTAGTTAATAGAGTGAACAGAAGTAAGAGGAAGTAGGGAAAGAGAGGGAAGAAGGAAAGGGAGAAGGGTAGGACAGGTTAAAAGGATGCACTGGATAGGGAAAACAGGAAGGCAAGGAAAACAGGAAGGAAAAGGTGATAGAGTGACAGAAGACGGGACAGACGGAGGGACTGAGGAAACACTTTAAAGAGGGTGGAAGAAAAAGTTGAGGCTAAAAGAGGGTAGGCAAGAAATCAAAACAACAGACGACGTGAACGTGCAGTGGAAAAGGAAAACATTTCGTGGGGGAACGAAGGGTGAGGGGGAGGGAATAGATTGTTATGAGGAGAGGTGAGGGGGATCAGGGAGTGTGAGGCGAGAAGGAAGTGTGCGGGAGAGTGAAGGACAGTGTGAGGAGATGAGGACTTATGAAGTAAGGAGAGTTGAGATTAAAGGTAAAGGAAGGGGGTTATAGGTGAAGGGGAGTTGAATTCCACACACAACACGGGCTGCTGCCTTCCGGGTCTGCCGGAGAGTCATAAGAACATAAAAAAGGAGGAACAGTGCAGCAGGCCTACTGGTCCATACTAGGTAGGCCCTTCTCAATCCCAAACCCAGGGTCATGGCTATCAAAAACCTCTCGGGAAGGTTAGATTAAACGATAAAAAAGCTGCAAATAAATACAGTAATCTTATATTTGTGTAGCCTGAAACATATGTGCATCTGTACAGATGTTTTTCTATATGTGCACCTGTACAGCTGCTACTATTATATATATATATATATATATATATATATATATATATATATATATATATATATATATATATATATATATATATATATATATATATATATATATATATATATATATATATATATATATATATATATATATATATATATATATATATATATATATATATATATATATATATATATATATATATATATATATATATATATATATATATTATATGCAAAAATCACGAACAATCGATACAAGATGCAAAACAACCACAGGGGGAGTTGAATGATAGCTCTAGGCCTTGTTGCAATCAACACATCTTCAGAATCTTGCAGTGTTGCAGAAATGAGTAGGAGGTCCCAGAAGATTCGCTCAAAGGGAACGTTCTTGCTAATCTTAGCAAGAACGTGTCATGTACAAGACGTGTTCCGAGGTGTTAAACACGCAATAAAAGGCGTAACGAAAGATACATAAGCCGGCAACAAATAGCATAGAACAAATGCTCCGCGAAGGTATAATATTGAATAAATAATCCAGGAAGATACAATAAGACCATAAGAAAGGAAGAGCACTGCAGAAGGCCTACAGGTCTATATTTGGCTTGGCCTTCTCAAATCCAGATCCAAAACACATTTTTCCAATGGTCGTACTAAGAAAGACGAACGTGAAGTACAACGTGAAATACCACAAGAGGAGAAGATCTTATGGGAAGAACGTTGTGACACATTTAAGACAAAAAATAAATAACAGAAAGTCCTAATACCGTGACCGAAACAAAACACAAAATAACCCTCACACATGAGACTAGTTAATGGTGCAGGACGGACCGAAACGTCGCCATAGTTTCCTTCTCCTATCTACGGGTTGTGTTAAAAATAAATCATAAATGGGATAGTCTAAGAGCTCTTCATGGGAACATGGCAGAATTTTTTTGAATTACTCTTAAAATAAAAGTTTCCATGAAGACCTCTTAGTATTTACTCACACTTGACAAAACTGCGTAATTTTTTTTTTTTACCGGGATCGAAAAGGGGATGAGAGAGAGAGAGAGAGAGAGAGAGAGAGAGAGAGAGAGAGAGAGAGAGAGAGAGGGGGGGGAAGGGAAAGAAAGATATATATTTTTTTTACAATTGTGGATCTCAATTATGGAAATTAAATTTACGTGTTATTTTTAAGGAGTTACTCGGAAAAATTGTTGTGACCTCCAGTGTACTTTTGAAAAAAAAAAAAAAAAAGTGAGGGAACTTAAATATAAAACAGCATTATGATAAAGTCTGCAAGACGCTGTCTGCTTCCCCCCCCCTCCCCCGTCCCGTTCCACAATCCTCCCAAACCCCCACTTCCCCCTCCCCCTTCCCCGATCCTCAGTGTAAAAAACTTTTATCAGAAGCTTTAACCAAAACTACCGAAGGAGTTGAGTGTGTGTGTGTGTGTGTGTGTGTGTGTGTGTGTGTGTGTGTGTACGCGTGCGGTTTATGCGTACCTGTGGGAGGGCGCTTGTGCGTGCGTTCATTTATGTGTACGTGAGTTCAAGCGTGCGGGTGTACGTTTAAATGTACCTGACATTATGCTTGCGTGCGGGCGGGAGTGTGCGTGCGGGCAGGAGTGTGCGTGCGGGCGGGAGTGTGCGTGCGGGCGGGAGTGTGCGTGCGGGCGGGAGTGTGCGTGCGGGCAGGAGTGTGCGTGCGGGCAGGAGTGTGCGTGCGGGCGGGAGTGTGCGTGCGGGCGGGAGTGTGCGTGCGGGCAGGAGTGTGCGTGCGGGCGGGAGTGTGCGTGCGGGCGGGAGTGTGCGTGCGGGCGGGAGTGTGCGTGCGGGCGGGAGTGTGCGTGCGGGCGGGAGTGTGCGTGCGGGCGGGAGTGTGCGTGCGGGCGGGAGTGTGCGTGCGGGCGGGAGTGTGCGTGCGGGCGGGAGTGTGCGTGCGGGCGGGAGTGTGCGTGCAGGCGGGAGTGTGCGTGCGGGCGGGAGTGTGCGTGCGGGCAGGAGTGTGCGTGCGGGCGGGAGTGTGCGTGCGGGCGGGAGTGTGCGTGCGGGCGGGAGTGTGCGTGCGGGCGGGAGTGTGCGTGCGGGCGGGAGTGCTCTCACCAAGACGCACTCTTACAGCTGTGCTTACAAGGGTCACATTTTAGCTCCTTCAGTCGATTAAAGGTGTTATCTCTCTGTCTTTCCTGGCTTATCTTACCCTCTTTGAGTTTTCGTTTTTTTTTTTTCATTTATCCTCTGATGCTCAACCATTCTTGAATTGTTCTTCTTCTTCCCTTCTTATTCTTGCGTTTTCTTTCCTCGCTCTGGAAGACACGTGTAATTTATTATAATTTATTATTGCATTTCACTAAAGAAAGATTCTTATTGTCGATTCGTTATCTCTTCCTGCATTTCTGGCTCTACTGCTCCAATGGTAATAAGTCACTTTGTCTAACTTTTTTGGGGTTATCCTAGATAATTTACACATGTTACTATGTATGATAATTTAGGTAATCGCATTGGTGTTTACCTGTACCTAAATAAATTGACTTACTTTCTCCTTTCCATATCTTTTATATGTTTACCACATTGCTGCTTCTCATTATTGCCTCCTTAGAATTCTGGGTGGACCACAGACTCTCTATCCATCTCCAGCTGCCTCTCTTCACTTCGGCTGTGAAATTCCCTTTCACCTCCTGGCACTTCACAACAAGATCTACTATCGCCTCCAGGTAGACTTCAGGTAGACCTCAGTTGTTGTCTCTCCTTCCACTTCTCACTGTACGTTGTTCAGGAATTCATTACTCATCGCACAGTTCCCATTTTTATTCACTTCCTTCAGTGCCGGTCTCTCCTGTTCTACTTGTGCTAGATACAAGTAGTCGACTACTGGCTCTTTCTGTTATCTCTTATCCAAGTGCAATTCTGGGGATTCTCTTTCCTCCGGCCAGACCTCCTGGGTAGGAAAAGAGGTGTACATCTTAATAACTATTAAGAAGTACATAGAAAAGTAAAGATATTTGTACCGAATGTGAGTAGAAGGTTGTAAGATTTACCTGCCTTCTTACGTGTTCACGAGACAGACAGAACAACTCAGTAATCCTGCCAGCGTGCAAAACATTAACATATCCATTTCACGCTCATTTGACAGGACGGCAGTACCTCCCTGGATGGTTGCTACCTACTATCTTAGATTGGACAGCCTGGCAGTACCTCCCTGGATGGTTGCTACCTACTATCTTAGATTGGACAGCACGGCAGTACCTCCCTGGATGGTTGCTACCTACTATCTTAGATTGAACAGCACGGCAGTACCTCCCTGAATGGTTGCTACCTACTATCTTAGATTGAACAGCACGGCAGTACCTCCCTGGATGGTTGCTACCTACTACCTTTGATTGAACAGCACGGCAGTACCTCCCTGGATGGTTGCTACGTACTATCTAAGATTGAACAGCACGGCAGTACCTCCCTGGATGGTTGCTACCTACTACCTTTGATTGAACAGCACGGCAGTACCTCCCTGGATAGTTGCTACCTACTATCTTAGATTGAACAGCACGGCAGTACCTCCCTGGATGGTTGCTACCTACTATCTTAGATTGGACAGCACGGCAGTAACTCCCTGGATGGTTGCTACCTACTACCTTTGATTGAACAGCACGGCAGTACCTCCCTGGATGGTTGCTACCTACTATCTTAGCTTGAACAGCACGGCAGTACCTCCCTGGATGGTTGCTACGTACTATCTTAGCTTGAACAGCACGGCAGTACCTCCCTGGATGTTTGCTACCTACTATCTTAGTTAAAAAAAAATACGGAACGCTTAAAGATTTTGTTTTGAAGCAATCTAGATTATTATTATTATTATAATCAAAAGAAGCGCTAAACCACAAGGGTTATAAAGCAATCTAGAATCACTTTATTTTCATCATTTATTTCATATAAAGTGAAGGCAGGTTCTCTTGCATATAAGACTCCCCCTCTCTCATATTATCCATCCCTTGAAGGTGCCTTGATGCTGGTGAAGGACTCTTGATGAAAGGGACTGAAGTTACGCTTCCTTTCCTCGGATCAAACCTGACTATCTCTAATTTCTGGGGAAACTGGATTACCACTGAGTGTTTAGACTTTCTATTAATAGGTTCGAATCCTGCTGTGGACTGAAAGATAATTTGTAAAGATTTATATATATATATATATATATATATATATATATATATATATATATATATATATATATATATATATATATATATATATATATATATAAGAAGAAAAAGAATAGTTATGTTATGAGAGAAACAGATGATGGTAAATTGATAAATAATTACGATATATTAAAACAGGTGACAGGAAACCAGGAGCTTTGCTATACACAGAGAGGTAATTCACGAGTCTGTTATTGCACAGAATTTACAGAAAGTCGAGATGGTCAAAGTCAGACTCGTCCCGGAACAGAGGAAAGTGACCAATTAAGAAAGATAAAAGATACCTAACTCCCAGCCAGGGTAGAGAAAGGCACACCTTGCAATAACTGAAAATAAAATTTAATTGTTGAAGAAATTAATTGTTGCATTTAGCTACAATATTTCAGCGAATGAAAATGTTATAATGTTTTTGAGAATTTTTTATGCAAAGCATAGTTAAAAAGAATTATAATTAAGTTTGCAAAGGAGAAAAGTATTAATATATTTATAAAATGTTTTTATTAATAAAAACGGATATTAATAATATATTACATTAGGAGTATATTACATTAAGAGAATATATATTACACACACACACATATATATATATATATATATATATATATATATATATATATATATATATATATATATATATATATATATATATATATATATATATAGATGGGCTAGTGAGAGTGTAGGCAATGGGGTCGAAAATGTATGGGGTAGATTTAAAAATGTAGTGTTAGAGTGTTCAGCAGAAGTTTGTGGTTACAGGCGAGTGGGTGCGGGAGGGAAGAGGAGCGATTGGTGGAATGATGATGTAAAAGAGTAGTAAGGGAGAAAAAGTTAGCATATGAGAGGTTTTTACAAAGTAGAAGTGATGCAAGGAGGGAAGAGTATATGGAGAGAAAAAGAGAGGTTAAAAGAGTGGTGAAGCAATGTAAAAAGAGAGCAGATGAGAGAGTGGGTGAGATGTTATCAGCAAATTTTGTTGAAAATAAGAAAAGTTTTGTAATGAGATTAATAAGTTGAGGAAGCCTAGAGAACAAATGGATTTGACAGTTAAAAATAGGAGAGGAGAGTTATTAAATGGAGAGTTAGAGGTATCGGGAAGATGGAGAGAATATTTTGAGGATTTGTTAAATGTTGATGAAGACAGGGAAGCTGTAATTTCGTGTGTAGGGCAAGGAGGAATAACATCTTGTAGGAGTGTGGAAGAGCCAGTTGTGGGTGTAGGGAAGTTCGTGAGGCAGTGGGTAGAATGAAAGGGGTAAGGCAGCTGGGATTGATGGGATAAAGATAGAAATGTTAAAAGCAGGTGGGGATATAATTTTGGAGTGGTTGGTGCTATTATTTAATAAATATATGGAAGAGGGTAAGGTACCTAGGGATTGGCAGAGAGCGTGTATTGTTCCTTTGTATAAAGGCAAAGGGGACAAAAGAGAGTGCAAAAAATATAGGGGAATAAGTCTGTTGAGTGTACCTGGTAAAGTGTATGGTAGAGTTATTATTGAAAGAATTAAGAGTAAAACAGAAAGCAGGATAGCAGATGAACAAGGGGCTTTAGGAAAGGTAGGGGTGTGTGAGACCAAGTGTTTACAGTGAAACATATAGGTGAACAGTATTTGGATAAGGGTAAAGATGTTTTTGTGGCATTTATGGATTTGGAAAAGGCGTATGATAGGGTAGATAGGGGGGCAATGTGGCAGATGTTGTAGGTGTAGGTGTATGGAATAGGAGGAAGGTTACTGAAAGCAGTGAAGAGTTTTTATGAGGATAGTGAGGCTCAGGTTAGAGTGTGTAGGAGGGAAGGGGACTATTTCCCAGTAAAAGTGGGCCTTAGACAAGGATGTGTGATGTCACCGTGGTTGTTCAATATATTTATAGATGGGGTTGTAAGAGAAGTGAATGCGAGGGTCTTGGCAAGAGGTGTTGGGCTAGAAGATAAAGAAGCAAATACAAAGTGGGAGTTGTCACAGTTGCTTTTTGCTGATGACACTGTGCTTTTGGGAGATTCTGAAGAGAAGTTGCAGAGGTTGGTGGATGAATTTGGTAGGGTGTGTAAAAGAAGAAAATTGAAAGTGAATATAGGAAAGAGTAAGGTGATGAGGATAACAAAAAGAATAGGTGACGAAAGATTGGATATCAGATTGGAGGAGAGAGTATGGAGGAGGTGAATGTATTCAGATATTTGGGAGTGGACATGTCGGCGGATGGGTCTATGAAGGATGAGGTGAATCATAGAATTGATGAGGGGAAAAGGGTGAGTGGAGCACTTCGGAGTCTGTGGAGACAAAGAACCTTGTCCATGGAAGTAAAGGGGAATGTATGAGAGTATAGTTATACCAACGCTCTTATATGGGTGTGAAGCATGGGTGATGAATGTTGCAACGAGGAGAAGGCTGGAGGCAGTGGAGATGTCATGTCTGAGGTCAATGTGTGGTGTGAATATAATGCAGAGAATTCGGAGTTTGGAAATTAGGAGGAGGTGCGGATTACCAAAACGATTGTCCAGAGAGCTGAGGAGGGTTGTTGAGGTGGTTTGGACATGTAGAGAGAATGGAACGAGACAGAGTGACTTCGAGAGTGTATAAATCTGTAGTGGAGGGAAGGCGGGGTAGGGGTCGGCCTAGGAAAGGTTGGAGGGAGGGGGTAAAGGA
Organism: Cherax destructor; assembly: GCA_009830355.1. NCBI lineage: Eukaryota > Metazoa > Arthropoda > Malacostraca > Decapoda > Parastacidae > Cherax > Cherax destructor. The sequence goes on along the minus strand of WNWK01005024.1, from coordinate 87,052 downwards.
AGTTTTGTGTGCGAGGGCTTGGACTTCCAGCAAGCATGTGTGAGCGTATTTGATAGGAGTGAATGGAGGCATATGGTTTTAATACTTGACGTGCTGTTGGAGTGTGAGCAAAGTAACATTTATGAAGGATTCAGGAAACCGGCAGGCCGGACTTGAGTTCTGGAGATGGGAAGTACAGTGCCGGCACTCTGAAGGAGGGGTGTTAATGTTGCAGTTTTATAACTGTAGTGTAAAGCACCCTTCTGGCAAGACAGTGATGGAGTGAATGATGATGAAAGTTTTCTTTTTCGGGCCACCCTGCCTTGGTGGGAATCGGCCAATGTGTTAATAATAATATATATATATATATATATATATATATATATATATATATATATATATATATATATATATATATATATATATATATATATATATAACAGAAAAGGGGAGGGAAAAAGGGCTAGGGAGGTAAAAGAATAGGCGAGTGTAAGAATAGCGGTGTAAGGGATTACCATCAGGATACCGCGAAGATTAAAGGACTTGAACTAACAGAAGAGAGTAAGTACCAAGGAAGCGGCGCTGAATGTAACCATTAAACACAAATATTTTTAGTAGATCAACTATAAGGAAAATGCGCGTGACCACCTAATTCACACTAGGTGATCACTTAATACCTTTTAGTGCATTAAGTGCGGTCTTCTGATTTTTTTTTTTTTTTGAAGTTATTATATAATATTTAATTTTTTTTTTACAAAATAACCGACATTTTGCAGTATAATCAAAAATTCTTGAATGTGGCTAACTTTAGTGTGGCCTTGCAACGTAAAAATGTACCCCACCCCTGAGTTGATGCTGCGGGTTTGTCGACGTTAGGTTCTTGGGACTGTCATCTTGGCTTTCTTTTTGCCCACCTGTATCTGGATTTATCACATTTCGGCGTGATATTATGAACTGTTTCTGCATTTACTGTGTCGATCTCTACTCCGGTGTTTTTCAGGTCTTGTTTTGCCCACGACCCAGGGCAAGAATATCACCTATGCCCAGTGTTCATTAAAAACATCTCTGATACGTAATCTAAAATATGACAACAATAGATAGAAGCCAAAAAAAAAAAAAAAAAACTCACGTGGCCAATTAAAACTGATAGATCAAAAGGAAGTAGCTAAAAAGAACCTTGAGAAGCTTGGAAAAACCAGGAGATATTAAGTAGGGTACAAGTAAAAAAAACAAAAGAAACAAGATTAGCTCACGAGTACTCAGGAAGGACCAAGAGGAACCAAGAGTAACGAAAAAAAAACCACGACAAAGGCCAAAGAGGACGAAGAGTACCAAGGGTGAAACACAAGCAACCAGATTGAGTCAGAAAGGAACTCATGAGATGGGACCACGTCACTGGGAGGAAATTATTCCTGGAAGGAGAAAGTCCTTCCTCACTGATAGAAATCGCAGAGAAAATGGACACAGACCACGAATATCGGAGAAGGAACCAGTGAGGCGAATGTTAGAACCCAACGGACAGTTGGAAGCAATGATTATATAAGTGAAAAACGATATCAGAATAAAAATCAGTATGCAGAGACGAGAATTTCTGTGAACTGAAAGCAAAATCAAATTGAGATGAGAGAGAGAGAGAGAGAGAGAGAGAGAGAGAGAGAGAGAGAGAGAGAGAGAGAGAGAGAGAGAGAGAGAGAGAGAGAGAGAGAGAATAAAATGGGATCAGAAAACACTCAAGTTAATCAGAGCGAGGGCCTTCGAGATAGCGGAAACCGCTAGCATACAAGAGAAGCCGCTAACTTAGCACGGTTAAAAACGGGAGTAGAAGAACGGAAGCCAACGAAATGGAGGTAGAGCGAAGAGAAGATAAATCGACATTCAGACATTCACAGCATGAAGGATCCACAGTCTACAAAAATCATTCGTAGACGAGTACAAACGAGTCTTAAGATGAAAGTCAATGCAGGGGATCCGTGGCTGCACTTGAGCTGACACAGTCGCTTTTAATTAACACACACACACACACACACACACTATATATATATATATATATATATATATATATATATATATATATATATATATATATATATATATATATGCAAGAAAACCACTATGAAAAAATAGAAGAATTCCAAGCGCTGTCGTGACTACTCACATTATCAAGGAACTATAACAGGAAACATGACAAGAAGGGCTTATATAAGGGCGAGACTACACCTCACAGTCACATCACACTAACAAAGACTACACCTCACAGTAGCGTAACATCGCACGACTCTGTGAAGAGGAAAACAAGAAAGGACCTGAAACTCTTCCCAAGAATTAAGATTAGTCCAATTTATTATTAAATTCTTCCCAAATTTTATTAATTATAAATGAATCCAATTTATATAAACCAAAAGAAATATTCATATTATTTTCAAAACTGCTTTTAATGAAACATGATTCTATTATATTTCTCTCAACCATGGACTTGCTTGATACAACCTTCTCAGCATTTTGAAAATCAATTGGATGGTTAAAATCTCTCACATGAATAAATAGAGCATTAGAATCTTGTCCAGTTCTAATGCTATATTTATGTTGTTTTAATCTTAGTTCAAGACTTTTACCAGTTTGACCAAAATAAACTTTATCGCATATTTTACAGGAATCTTATAGACACATCCGTCAGCATTTTGGGGGAATTTTTTATCAAAAGTCTTTTTACTGTATCAAGATTTTTAAATACAACTTTGATATTAAATTTTTAAGAAAGGAAGGCATATCAACCAAGTTTTCATGGTAAGGGAGAACCAACATATTTTTGGTTGAATAAGGTTGGTTGTCCCTTTTTGGATTGTAAAAAGTATTCCTAGCTATTTTAAAAGATTTATCAATTATGTTTCTTGGGTATTTTAAATCATTAGCTATTTCATAAATTTTAGAGATTTCTTCATCTATGAACTCTGGACTACAAATACGTAAAGCTCTCAAAAACATTGAAGAAAAACCGACACTTTAACTCTATCTTGATGTGAAGAGTAATAGTGTACATAGGAACAATTATTTGTAGGTTTTCTGTAAATTTTAAATTTAAAATCAATGTTACCCTTAATAATAAAAACATCATAGTGGTTTTCTTGCATATTTTGATATCACCTGTTTACTGTGATCTTTTTGCATATATATATATATATATATATATATATATATATATATATATATATATATATATATATATATATATATCACGCTATTGGGAGGTATATATATAATAAAAAGCATTCCTTTAAACAAAAGCGCAAGACAATTTTTCTTTATTAGTCGATGACACGTATATGTACACTTTCCTATATAAAGAAAAAGCTTAAGATAAAAGACTCAAGCTGCAAAATAAGCTTATATTGGGACATTTCAATCTGTGGCAAGCTTTATCAAGCTCTACACAGAGCGAAAAGTTGTCCCCATAAAAAAAATTGGTTCTTCATCTTGCATTCGTACCTTCACCAAAATGAACGTTGAACAACAACAATATTATAGAGATTATACACTGTCCCAGGCAAGTGAGCATCCTTATTCAATCTGGTGGCTTAGCTACGACTTGTCCAGGATAGTGTAAATTTCACGGCTCTGGTCTGGGTGAATACAACAACAGGCGCTACTATCAATCTCTTCTTTGTCAGGATTTTTACATGTTAAAGGAGAAGAGCATCTTTCTCTGTCCTCTTCCAGTATAGCGAGATTAATTAATGCCTTTTTTTTTGGGTCGACCTACACTTGTACTTTGATATGATTGGTGTGTGTGGGTGTTTGTGTGTACTCACCTAACTGTACTCACTTAATTGTGGTTGCAGACGTCGAATCGTAGCTCCTGGCGGTGTGTTTGTGTGTGTGTACTCACCTAGTTGTACTCAGTTGTGGTTGTAGGCGTCGAATCATAGCTCCTGGCGGTGTGTGTATGTGTACTCACCTAATTGTGGTGGCAAGGGTCGAATCATAGCTCCAAACCTTGTACTCACCTATTTGTACTCACCTATTTGTGGTTGCAGGGGTCGAGTCATAGCTTGTGTTTGTGTATGTGTGTGTGCGTGTGCTTGTTATGCTACGAGACATATTTTTTTCAGTATAACCTGTTATAAATTCAGAGCGTATAATCTGTGTACATTATAACTGGAATATATTTAGTGTGACGGACTAATTTGTGTTTTACGTGGACCGTGAGTATTATCCTCGCGTGTCGCGGTACACATCCTGATTAACAAACACACAAACCTCTGACATGTGTTTGTGTGGTTTGTGTATAGTGCGTAGATGTGTGTTATATTTACTCAGTTGCCGTGTCACTAGTGTACCGTGGGTGTACCTCACGTGGATGGTGTCAGACTAACATACTACGCAGGGGCGTCCCAACCACGTCATTGTTAGCTCATAGTCTCTCGTTAGTCGAGCTCTGAATATGTTTAAAATTTATTATGATGTTAATGGGATACAGAACAGACACATAGATGAACAAGACACGTACTGGGGAGGGGGGGGGGAGATTTAAGAAAGACTTGCCTAGTATGGGCCAGTAGTCCTGCTGCAGTGCTCCTCCTTTTTTATGTGTGCAACACTTGGATTTCATAACGAGACGTTTCGCCCATCAGTGGCTTGGAGAATCATTACTGAAGACGGTGGAAGATGTGAAGGAGTTGACTGACACATCCGTTAGGCCTACACGGATACACGAATGCACTTAATGTGAATAGTGTTGAGCATTATCGTGATTGTACTAATGATAAATGTCCGAGATATCCTGCCATCCACTGTACCGCGGCCTAGCCTCCTTATCCTGCCACTACATATCCTGCCACTCCGTATCCTATCACTCTGTATCCTGCCACTCCGTAACTTGCCACTCCATATCCTGCCACTCCGTATCCTGCCACTACGTATCCTGCCACTCCGTATCCTGCCACTACGTATCCTGCCACTCCGTATCCTGCCACTACGTATCCTGCCACTACGTATCCTGCCATTCCGTATCCTGCTACTCAGTATCCTGCCACTCCGTATCCTACCACTATGTATCCTACCACTATGTCTCCTACCACTATGTATCCTGCCACTATGTATCCTGCCGCTCCGTATCCTACCACTATGTATCCTACCATTATGTATCCTACCACTATGTATCCTGCCGCTCCGTATCCTGCCTCTGCCCAGGAATTCGCCGGTAGCAATTTATATTCCAATAATATTTGTTGAACTCCGATTTCTCGATATTTATATTGATGGTCTTGAATTAATCGTTTTTCCTTTATCAGATATCCATTAGTGTCATTAATTCCACTTCCATCTTGGAGCGACTAGTCCAAAACTTCTTCTTTTTTTCGACAGCATTGGCGACTCTAGAACTTTAAACTTACTGCTCAGAAAGTTTTACTTGATAAAACTTGATAAAACTTGTCGCTTACATTATCATTCAGCTCATTTTTTAATGTAATTTCTGATGATTGTACGCTAGAATTTGGGAAACGGAATTAGAAATGTAAATTTTAGAACTTCATCCAGATGGTATCGTCCATAGAAGTGTTTTTTTTTTTTTTTTTTTTTTTTAAGGAAGGAAGAAGTTGAAAGTATAAGTGTCACTGGGTGATTCTCCGATATTTTTTTCTGGTGATGGAGGTGTTAGGTATCATTTGAGAACTTAGTTTTTTATTTTTTACTCACAGAACGGATGAGTGGGATTCAAACCCATGGCAATCCAGTCTTAAAACTAGTAGACCAGTGTGTTATCCACCGTACCACGCCGGCATATTAAGATTCATTCAACTAGGTGGGTTTTTTTTATACACACACTAGGAAAATTACCATCATGAAGAACTGGAAAACTTCCTTAAGTGTTGCACAACCTCCTTCAAGAACCAACCACGGTACGGGTGGGGCTTGAACTGGCGGCAAGTGAGTCGTAAAGCTCCAGGCCAGCGCGTTTGTTTGCAATCGTGTCATTACGATTTAGCGAGTCCTTCAAGAACCTCAGGGATGTAGAGCTTACGGGAAAAGGGTGGAAGGGAAGGGTTGCTGCAATTCCCTGCATTGCGAACCCTTCCCCAGCTGCAATGCATCCCTTCCCTTTCGAAGGGAACCGTCACATTAGCCACTCATCAGAAATCAACTATATAAATGAATTATTAAGAAATACAATTGTTTTTATAACGACAGAAGCTGGTGGTGTGGGAGCGACCTTTAAGTTTACACAGTAGTGAGGCTGACCTAAAACATATCCTCCCCACGACATATGGAACCCCTTCTGACAATACAACCTAACCTTTACTACACTTCCTCTCCTTTCAACGCAACGAGTTTATATATATATATATATATATATATATATATATACTTATCAATAGTTATTAACATTTATTTTTTGTCGTTATTAGGGGCTCCATCCCCCTAATTAAAGACCTAATACCTGAAATGTCATTTTTTTTATAGATTTTGGGTAAGAAGATAAAATACTTAATGAATTCTTCCAATTTCACTAATGTCTCTTTCTCTGTCTGTCTGTCTTTCTGTATCTCTCTCTCTCTCTCTCTCTCTCTCTCTCTCTCTCTCTCTCTCTCTCTCTCTCTCTCTCTCTCTCTCTCTCTGCCTCTTCTGAAGTTTGCGTTATGCTCACAGTCTTACCTCAATAGTAAATATTACTCTAACCAGTTATTTGAGAGAATGTGGTCTATATGTGTTTGTCTTATCAGTGATTTCCCTCAGGTTGTTCAGTCAAGATTCTTCTTTATCTGATCCCAGAATGCTCGAAGTCGAAGCGCTAGAAGCGGTGCTTCTTGTCCATCTATTTTCCCCAAGTCGAAAGAAATTCTATGACTTTTCAAAATATGCTTTGAAGAGTTTCTTGCAGTTAAGTGTAGTAATATAGTGGTGTGTACTCGTCTATATATGCTTGCAGGGGTCGAGTCACGGCTCCTGTGCGCGTGTGTGTCTGTGTGTGTTTCCAAACTGATTATGAAATATGCTTCATAGATAAATTTAAAGAGCAGATTAACCACTTATGTATACTAATTATACACAAGAGCACCAACCACAAAATTATCACTGTGAATGTTACTCGACTTGACTCTATAGGGATGAATAAGGTAGTTAAAATTCTAACAACCTACGTGGGGTTTTGAAAAGCAAAAATAAGTATTACTTACTGGCAAACAGTATGACTTGAGAAAAAGGATTTCGAGAGGGAAGGAAAGAAGTAAGAGATGAAGTGAGAGGGTGAAAGGGAGGAGAAAGTAGAGAGGATGGGAGTAAACAGGGGGAGAGAAAGGAGAAAGGGGGGAAAGGTGATTTTTGGTTAAGACTGAATAAAAGGTGGGGATGGATATGGGCAATGTGCCATTTACGTCGTTGAAAGAAAGTTCTTTTTTTTGTAACATTTCGTCTCTTTCCTTACCATTGTGCATCTTGCAGATGCAAAGTAGACTTCCATAGGCCATTAGGAAATGCATCTATGTTGCCAATAGTTGGATTCTGTCGAGGTGTCTGAACGAGATTCAGTGGGGGTAAGAGGAAGAGATGTTATGCATCCCACGGGTCTTCAGATTATTGTATATCCTGTGCAGTAATTCTGGAATAGATTTATTTGTAAGGAAAAAAGAGAACGAGAGACTTTAATGAAGAAAAGACACTTGGTAGAGAATTTTCTTGGGACAGTCTTGGTCGCGTCATGACTTAAGAAAAGCTCTACGCAGAGAGAAACTTTGTTTCAGCGAAGCTTTTTTTCCCCGCAGTGTTGTCTTATCTTCACTATTATCTGGGGTAAAAGTAGAAGATGGTAGAGGTTAAGAACTGGCTCAAGGAAATTGATCAGAGAGGAAGAGCTGCCACACTCGAAGCTTGTCTTGAAAAAAAAAAACTGTGTTGGTTAGGCTTTTATTATGAAAATAATTTAATTTATTAAAAAAACATGTAATTCTAACAAAGGAGAGGAGAGAGAGAGAGAGAGAGAGAGAGAGAGAGAGAGAGAGAGAGAGAGACCGAGACTTACACGTTTGCACTGTTATCGAAGGCCAAAATAGCCAATCACAGCGAGTTAAACACCATGAATTTTGATGGCTCCATTTTCTTTCTCCCTCCCTCTTCCTCTCTCTCTCTCTCTCTCTCTCTCTCTCTCTCTCTCTCTCTCTCTCTCTCTCCTCTCTCTCTCTCTCTCTCTCCTCTCCTCTCTCTCTCTCTCTCTCTCTCTCTCTCTCTCTCTCTGTCAGCGTAACAAATAAAAAAAACACCACCTCCCCCCCCTGACTAAATATTCTTTACTTCTCCTCTGACAACAGAAATACCCTTTAAGCATTTCCCCAGAAAATTACCGTGTTTAGAGAACAAAATAATTGAACACTTGAGAGAATTTATTATTCAATTTTGAGAACATACGGAGGAGCTGGAATTGGCAAAGTTTGCCATGAAAGTTAAGTAATAGGCACAAAGAGGCTTGCTGGTCCTCACATCAACTAAAATTGTGCAAAATGGAGAAAATTGGGATATTTTTGTGATCTGCGTCTCTGGGGATTTTCGTTCCCTGGAAGCCAAAGATTGGAAGACCCAAAAAAAAGAGGACAATAGACAGAGATGGGAAGACAAATATACTAAAAGCATTCAAAGAAAGAACAGGAAGATAGGAAGTCGAATATAGGTAGATAACAATGGAAAGACAGACAGATATAGAAGGAGAAATATAGGAATACAGAAATAAGAAGAAAGTATATGAAGATAATGATAAAAAGACGGAGATGAGAAATAGACAAGTACAAAAACAAAGACAGGAAGACAAAAAAAAGAGCAAAGAAAGAAAGACAAAGAGAGGATCACAAACCAAGAACAAAAAACAATGGAGTGAACGATGGATGCGTTGCGTGGCCAGCCAGGCCAATAACTGGATGGGTGACCATACAGTTACTGGCCAGCCAGGCCACTAATTGCGTGGGTGACCATACACACATATACTCCTCCTCTCATGGAAGACCAAGCGTGTATAACAGGAAGGGCACTGGAATGGATCAGGGAATACCTCACAGGGAGGCAACAACGGGTCATGGTGCGTGATGAGGTATCACAGTGGGCGCCTGTGACGAGCGGTGTACCGCAGGGGTCAGTCCTAGGACCAGTGCTATTCTTGCTATATGTGAATGACATGACGGATGGGATAGACTCAGAAGTGTCTCTTTTCGCAGATGATGTGAAATTAATGAGGAGAATCACATCGGATGAAGACCAAGCAGGACTTCAAAGTGACCTGGACAAGCTTGACATCTGGTCTAGCAACTGGCTTCTCGAATTTAACCCCACCAAATGCAAAGTCATGAAGATCGGAGAAGGGCAAAGAAGACCGCTGACAGAGTACAGGCTAGGTGGACAAAGGCTACTAACCTCATCAAAGGAGAAAGACCTTGGGGTGAGTATAACACCAAGCACGTCTCCGGAAGCACACATCAACCAGATAACCGCGGCAGTATATGGGCGACTGACAAACCTAAGATTAGCGTTCCGTTACCTTAACAAGGAATCGTTCAGGACACTGTATACCGTATACGTCAGGCCCATACTAGAGTATGCAGCACCAGTCTGGAACCCACACCTGGTCAAGCACGTCAAGAAATTAGAGAAAGTGCAAAGGTTTGCGACAAGGCTAGTTCCACAACTCAGGGGACTGCCTTATGAAGAAAGGTTGAGGAAATAGGACTAACAACACTGGAGGACAGAAGGGTTAGAGGAGACATGATAACGACATACAAAATACTGCGGGGAATCGACAAGGTAGATAGTGACAGGATGTTCCAGAGAGGAAACACAGAAACAAGGGGACACAACTGGAAGCTGAAGACTCAGATGAGTCAGAGGGATGTTAGGAAGCAATTCTTCAGCCATAGAGTAGTTAGGAAGTGGAATAGTTTAGCGAACGATATAGTGGAGGCGGGAACCATACATAGTTTTAAGACAAGGTAAGATAGAGCTCACGGAGCAGGGAGAGCAGAGACCCAGTAGCGGACAGTGCAGAGGCGGGGCCAGGAGCTGAGTCTCGACCCCTGCAACCACAATTAGGTGAGTACAATTAGGTGAGTACACACACACACACACACACACACACACACAGCGCGCAAAGAAGACCGCTGACAGAGTACAAGCTAGGCGGACCCCTGCAACCACAATTAGGTGAGTACACACACACACACAAAACAAGACTAGTCTCAGAGCTAAGGGGTATGTCCTACGAGGAGAGGTTAAGGGAAACCGACCTGATGACACTGGAGGACAGGAGAGATAGGGTATATATGATAACGACATATAAAATACTGAGAGGAATCGACAAGGTGGACAGAGACAGGATGTTCCAGAGATGGGACACAGCAACTAGGGGTCACAGTTGGAAGCTGAAGACTCAGATGAATCACAGGGATGTTAGGAAGTATTTCTTCAGTCACACAGTTGTCAGGAAGTGGAATAGTCTGGGAAGTGATGTAGTGGAGGCAGGATCCATACATAGCTTTAAGAAGAGGTATGATAAAGCTCATGGAGCAGGAAGAGTGACCTACCTGTCTACCTGGAGGGCATTCCGGGGATCGACGTCCCCGCGACCCGGTCTATGACCAGGCCTCCCGGTGGATTAGAGCCTGATCAACGAGGCTGTTACTGCTGGCTGCACGTAGTCCAACGTACGAACCACAGCCCGGCTGATCTGGCACTGACTTTAGGAATCTGTCCAGCTCCCTCTTGAAGGCAACCAGAGGTCTACTGGTAATGCTCCTTATGGCTGGTGGGAGTCTAGTAGCGACCAGTGAAGAGGCAAGGCCAGGAGCTGTGAATCGGCTCCTGCAAACACAACTAGGTGAGTGCACACACACACACACACACACACACACACACACACACACACGTATAACTTCATCTCGTGTTTTTTGGTAAATTATGCAATAATGTAATTAAAAAATTAATGTACAATTAATAATAGTGAAAACACTGATAATAATAATAATAAAATAGTAATCATAACACACACGCACTCTCTCTCCCTCTCTCTCTCTCTCTCTCTCTCTCTCTCTCTCTTTACTTGTGTGTGGTGAAGGCTTTGATGTGTAACCTAATTTCAGTTTAGAAAGTCATAAACTCAAATATATGATTTATGGGAAGGAGTAGGAAGGGGAAATGGAGGAACAGGAAAAGGAGGAGGAGGAGGAGGAACAGGAAGAGGAAATAGCTGAGGAGGCAGATATAGAGGAAGGAGGGGAAAAATGAATGAGAAGGAAGCATTGATGTAGGAGGTGGAGTATGATAAAAAAGGAAGAGTTAAAGGAGAAGGAAAAGAAATGGGGAAGAAATGGATGAAAAGAAGGGGGAAGAGGTGGAGAAGAAAGGGAGGGGAAAAAGAGATGGAGAAGTAGAGGGAAGGGAGGGGAGAGTACTGGTGGAGGCTGGAGGGGTGTAAACTGGGGTGAGCAGAAACTAGTTTACAAATATAGACAAATATTTACACTTGTTGAAACGATACGAGTTTCGGAGATTTGTTGAGTGAAGGTGGTGGTGGTGATGGTGGTGGTGGTGGTGGGTGGTGATAATGATGGTGGTGGTGGTGATGGTGGTGGTGGTGGTGGTGGTGGTGGTGGTGGTGGTGGTGGTGGTGGTGGTGATGGTGGTGATGGTGGTGATGGTGGTAGTGGTGGTGGTGGTGGTGGTGGTGGTGTGATGGTGGTGAGTGGTGGTGGTGGTGGTGGTGGTGATGGTGGTGGATGGTGGTGTTGATGGTGGTGATGGTGGTGGTGGTGGTGGTGGTGGTGAGTGGTGGTGGTGGTGGTGGTGGTGGTGATGGTGGTGGTGGTAATGGTGGTGGTGGTGATGGTGGTGATGGTGGTGGTGATGGTGGTGATGGTGGTGGTGGTGGTGGTGGTGGTGGTGGTGGTGGTGGTGATGGTGGTGATAATGATGGTGGTGGTGGTAGTGATAGTGGTGATGGTGGTGATGGTGATGGTGGAGGTGGTGGTTCTGGAGGTGGTGGTTCTGGAGGTGGTAGTTCAGATGGAGGTGGTGGTTCTGGAGGTGGTGGTTCTGGAGGTGGTAGTTCAGATGGAGGTGGTGGTGGTGGTGGTGAGGGTGGTGGTGGTGGAGGTGGAGGAGGAGGAGGAGGAGGAGGTAGTGGTGATGGTGGTGGAGGTGATGGTGGAGGTGATGGTGGTAGTGGTGGAGGTGGTGGTTGTGTTGATGGAGGTGATGGTGGTAGTGGTGGTGGTGGAGGTGATGGTGGTAGTGGTTGTGATGGTGGAGGTGATGGTGGTAGTGGTTGTGGTAGTGGAGGTGATGGTGGTAGTGGTGGTGGTGGAGGTGATGGTGGTAGGGAGTGATGGTGTTGGTGGAGGTGAGGTGGTGGTGGTGGAGTGGTGGAGTGGAAGGGTGGAGTGGTGGAGGTGGTGGAGGTGGTGGAGGTGGTGGAGGTGGTGAGGTGGTGGAGGTGGTAGAGGTGGTGGATGGTGGATGGATGTGGTGGAGGTGGTGGAGGTGGTGGAGGTGGTTGTATTGGTGGATGTGATGGTGGTGGAGGTGGTGGTGAAGAAGGTGGTTGTGGTGGAGGTGGAGGTGGTAGAGGCGGTGGAGGAGGTGGTGGTGGAGGTGGTGGGGTTGGTGGAGGAGGTGGAGGTGGTGGAGGCAGTGGAGGTGGTGGAGGCAGTGGTGGAGGAGGTGGTGGTTGTGGTGGTGGAGGTGGTGGTGGTTGTGGTGGTGGAGGTGGTGGGGACTGTGGTTGTGGAGGTGGTGGGGACTGTGGTTGTGGAGGTGGTGGTGTTAGTGGTGGTAGTGATAGCAGTAGTGGTAGTGATTGTAATAGTGGTAGTGGTAGTGGTGGTAGTGGTGGTGGTGTGTGTAGTGCGCAATTTCTTACCCGAGATGGTTCACAGGGAGGCTGGACTCCGTCTCTTATCTAGCAAGAGATGAATCATGCCATCGTTCTGGTGCATCTGCTGGTGGTTGGTCGGTTGTGCTGGTTGCCATTGCTTTCTCGGTAGTGTAAACTGTTTTTTTTTTTTTGGTTGGTAGTGGTATTGCTAGTGGTAGTGGTGTTGGGGCTTCTAGTAGCGGTTCCTACGTTGGACTACGTGCGGCCAGCAGTAACAGCCTGGTTGATCAAGCCTGATCCAGCGGGAGGCCTGGTTGTAGACCGGGCCGCGGGGGCGTTGATCCCCAGAATGCCCTCCAGGTAGACTCCAGGTAGGTAGGTAGGTGTTAGTGTTGCTAGTGGTGGTGGTGTTGCTGGTGGTGGTGTTGCTAGTGATGGTGGTGGTGGCGGCGGCGGCGGCGACGGCAGGGGTGGCACACATCTACTGCCTAACACTGGTTATATTTGAAGGAAGAAAAATGACCTTCGTTCTCATCATCTGTCGATTTTTCTTCCAGTATTTTGTCTTCGATGTTTACATTGTGCCGCTTCACAACTTGAGGCCAAGACGATACACAGCCTCAGAAAAAAACAGGTCATTTCCCAAGCAACCCTCACTTGGAGAATTTTATACGACGTTTCGGGTCGTCGTGGACGGACCGAAACGTCCGTGTAAAGTTTTCTCGTTCCTAAGTGTGGGTTATTTATGAATTGTTTCAGCCACGGTATTGTGGCATTAACTCTTCTTGAAAAGATCATTTATCTTTAATTCCAACCAGTTTAGACGCACAAACTTTCACGTTCAGTTTTGAGACTTTCTGACGGCGGGTTCGAACCTCACCCGTGGTATGGTTTGTTTGCAATCGTGTCATTACGATTTCGTGAGTCGAGTTCAGTGTATCTCTTCCTCTTTATAATGGAGAGAGAAAGGGAACGCCACCTGCTGATTATCTTACACACGCCTCCAGAGCACGCAAAAAGCGAATTATTATTGCACACACAGACAAACACACACACACACACACACACACTTCAGGAAGAGAGATACAGACAGGTAGAAGCAACAATGTCGGGGCTTTTGGTGTGGGAGAGGCAAGGGGCCCCGAGCCCGCCTCAGCTCGGGACACTTCATCAATCACCACCAACGAGTCTTCCCTTGCCTCCTCCTTGTTTATTGATCCAAGGAAGCTTTCACGTGTACCCAGACCTCATCCTTGTCTCTCCAAGCAAGCATGCAAGTAGGCAATCATACACGCGCAAGCACGCACATACACACCCGCAGCACGCACGTAGACTCACGCACAAAAACAAATGGATGTTTAAAGGATAAAAAGTGTAAACAAGCCCTACGAGGCTTGGAAATTGTGTGATAAACTTTTAAAAAATATCAAGAGAAGAGAGAGAGAGAGAGAGAGAGAGAGAGAGAGAGAATCCAAGGTTGAGAAACAGATTACCACCAGAAAACTTGATGGATGAAAAAAAATCTGTTTGAAGGAAAGATACGAAACAATCTGATGGATGGAAAAAAAAAAATGTTTGATAGGAAAAATACGAGGAGGCGGCAAGTGGAAAAATGTCCCCGAGGATGAAGCCTTCTACCTCACTATCGTTATACCTGGAGTATACCTGGAGAGGGTTTCGGGGGGTCAACGCCCCCCACGGCCCGGTCTGTGACCTGGTCTCGCGGTGTATCAGGGCCTAATCAACCATCCGTGCCTCAGCCATCAAGATAATAGCTGACAATCCTTAATCAGGTTAAAAATTGATAGTCCTTTAAAGCAGGGAGCCTCACTGTGGACTCCCGAGTATTTTGCTATCTGGCTCAGGGCCTGGTCCACCAGGCTATTGCTGCTGGCGGCCAGTAATTCTTTATTTGCGTCAAGGATTTACAAAACTAATAAAAAACTATATAACATACCTGTTGATGTTTAAATCCTGTGTATATAAGAAATAAAGATTTCCGTAAATCAATGAAAGAAGATTTGGATAAACTGAACAGATTATTAAGGACATTAAGGTCAGAGATAAGATTAAGGATAGGTAAATGGTGGAATGTTATGTAAATAAGAGGCATGAAATGGATATTAGTAAGTAAACACAGGACACCTGATATATCTATAAAAAACACTCAGACATACACCCTCATACACAGTTACCAGTACTGATTTATACACCATACATGCATTTATACTCTTACAGTGTTACACTCTTACGCCTGTTCATACATCTACGTTCATACGAACATTTACACACTACTAAAAACACTCATACACTTTCGAACACATACACTTACAATCACTCATACAAGTAACCATACACACATACACACACACACACACACACACACACACACACACACACACACACACAAACAAACAAATTCATACAGTTATACAAACACACTCGTGGAAACACTCAAACCTTGAAGCTACTTCACAATGTTTGTAATAGATGGATGGAGAGGAGAGGCAGAAGAGCAGTAAATTGATAATGGTGGGAGTGGGAAGAGGAAGGGGATGAGTTGTGTGAGATGGGGGAAAGAGGAAGTGGATAAATAGTGTGCGAGGTGGAGGAGCAAGAGAATGGATAGTGTTGGAGGAGGAACAGGAGAATGGAGAGGATAGGAAATGTGGCAAGAGGAGGAGGAGGAGAGAGAACGAAGGATGGATGGATACTAAAGAGAGGATGATGCGATGGAAGGAGAGAGGGAGGGATTTCTTCTATTCATAACCTTTCTCCTCTCTCACCACCTTATTCCCCCTTATACTTTCCAAACCTTTCATCACTCTCTCTATTCACCTATTATAATTATTATTATTATTTTTATTATTATTGAAAAAAATAAGCGCTAAGTACGCATGGGCCATACAGCTCTGTTCCCTTACATCTCTTCACTCCCCACATCCCTCCCTCCCACACCCCTTCCAGTAGGAGATACCGCACTCATTTCCACACCTGTATGGTCCACCTGTATGGTCCACCAGTATGGTCCACCAGTATGGTTCACCTGTATGGTCCACCAGTATGATTCACCTGTATGGTCTACCAGTATGGTCCACCTGTATGGTCCACCTGTATGGTCCACCTGTATGGTCCACCAGTATGGTCCACCTGTATGGTCCACCAGTATGGTCCACCTGTATGGTCCACCAGTATGGTTCACCTGTATGGTCCACCAGCATGGTCCACCTGTATGGTCCACCTGTATGGTTCACCAGTATGGTCCACCTATATGGTCTATCAGTATGGTCCACCTGTATGGTCTATCAGTATGGTCCACCTGTATGGTCCATCAGTATAGTCCACCTGTATGGTCTACCAGTATGGTCCACCTGTAGGGTTCACCCTTATGGTCCACCTGTATGGTGCACCTGTATTGTCCACCAGTATGGTTCACCTGTATGGTCCACCAGTATGGTTCACCTGTATGGTCCACCAGTATGGTTCAACTGTATGGTCCACCAGTATGGTCCACCTGTATGGTCCACCAGTATGGTCCACCTGTATGGTCCACCTGTATGGGACACCTGCATAGTACACTTGTATGGTACACCTGTAGTCCACCTATATGGACCACCTGTATGGTCCACTTGTACGTGGCGCGGCTTAAGCTCTTAGGCCCTGCATTCAGCTATTCACTTCATAACAAACTTATTAGAGGTAATTATTCCTTAATGAACGTGCAATAAACCACTTTCTTCCCGTCTTATATTTCAACATAATAATAATAATAATAATAATAATAATAATAATAATAATAATAATAATAATAATAATAATAATAATAATAATTTAAACATATTAAAAGGCTTTTCTTATTCAATAAAGGTAATACAGGGAGAGAGAGAGGGTGAAGAATAATGTGGGAGAGTGGGAGGGTGAAGAATAATGTGGGAGATAGGGAGGGTGAAGAATAATGTGGGAGAGAGGGAGGGTGAAGAATAATGTGGGAGAGAGGGAGGGTGAAGAATAATGTGGGAGAGTGGGAGGGTGAAGAATAATGTGGGAGAGTGAGAGGGTGAAGAATAATGTGGGAGAGAGGGAGGGTGAAGAATAACGTGGGAGAGAGGGAGGGTGAAGAATAACGTGGGAGAGAGGGAGGGTGAAGAATAACGTGGGAGAGAGGGAGGGTGAAGAATAACGTGGGAGAGAGGGAGGGTGAAGAGGCTGCCTCATGTAGGCGATTTTATATT
>WNWK01005024.1:20000-67500 GCA_009830355.1 Cherax destructor | reverse complement strand
GGGCATCTTTAATTGGGAAACTTTTCGCCCACCAGATGATTTATCAATGTAATAGAATAATAACGTAGAAATACTTATAGGAACTGTCAAGGTGACCAGGGACAGGATGTTTGAGGGATGAAAAACAGGAACACGAGGGCACAGCTGGAAGTTGAAAGCTCTGACGAGTCATAGAGATGTTAGGAAGTATTTCTTCAGCCTTAGAGTAGTATGGAAGTGGAATGAACTGGAGAGTGAAGTGGCAGGTACGACAGTGTTGTTGAAGCCAGGAGAGAGTGAAGCTAGTAGCGACCGGCGAAGAAGCGGGGTCAGGAGCTGAGATTCAACCCCTGCAACCACTTATAGGTGAATACATGAGAAAGGAGACTAGTATAAGAAGCACAGAAGTAGTAGTAATAGTAGTAGCAGCAGCAGCAGCAGCAGCAGCAGCAACAACAGTAGAAGTAGTAGTAGCCGTAGTAGTAGTCAGGATAACATGCATTGAAATAATAGTAATAGTGATCACATTAATTTAAAAAAATAAAAAAATCATACACGATCAAATGGGCTAAAATCCTTCTTGAAATTGGGCAATGTAGTTGTCCATGAAAATTTTGCAATCCATTTTTTATGGCAAATCTTTATCAATGTATGATATCAAAGACAATTAGCTGGAATTTCGCTAAGCCTAATACACACATATTGGTAGCACATATTGTTCGACACAGTTAACATGAAATCAATGACCTGGGAATATTTTCATGGACGACAAAATTGCTTCATGAATGCGTTTGTGTTTTCTAGTGTGCAGGACTGTCATCGATCCCGCTGGAAAAATATTCCAGACATACTAGACGCAGACGCAGCCAGCCAGTATGATTACACTCGGGAAAGATGTGATCTCTTTACAGGGATGTTCATCTGTACGTCTAATTTACAGACTCTGAATAGGGATGTTTTCTTCTATAACTACTCATATGGACTACTAATTTAGCTGTTTTTGTACATCCGGATGACTAGCACAGCTTTTACCAGGTCATTTTCATGCATTACAAGACTACATATTGCAACTACTTCTAGTCACGCTGCATGTGGAGATGACTTCTCTCCCATGTGCCTTTTAATGTGTTTAAGCCAATTAGATGTAAGTAAGAAGACTTTTAGAATTTGAACTTCTATGAATTATCACGCGTCTTACTAAACTAGATTCATCTGAAAGCTCTTTTAGATATCCCGAACACTAATATGATTTCTCTCTCCAGAATGAATTCTCATTTGTCGTATTAAATTAGATTTGCGAGAAGTCTTTTAGACACCTCGAGCATTGATATTGTTTCTTTCCAGTGTGACTTTCCACGAATTTTACCATATAAGATTTTATAGAAGAGTTATTCAGGCACTCTGAACAACTCTGGTTTCTCTCCAGTATGTATTCTGATGCAATACAGTCGCAAACAGGCGATCTTAACAATACAGAACAAGCCACACGGGGATGGAAATCTTTAACTCTAGATCTTTCGCACTCTCGTGCGTCGTAGAGCTATGCAGTGTTGCAAGACAGCAACAGATAGGAGTGGAAATTCTCTGAGGCAACGAAGAAGGTATCAGTGTCAACCCATGGCACAGTGAGAGTGCGAAAGATCTAGAGCTAAAGATTTCCATCCCCATTTGGCTTGTTTTGCGTATATTCTGATGTGTTTTATTAAATGAGGTACTTGAACACAAGCATCTACGTACTTAAATGCCAGACAGGGACTAGACTGAACAACGATTACGCTATTCACAACAACACGCGAAACCATCTGACGCCAAACTAGTTATCCAGGAAGTAGGCAGGATATGCAGGTTGTGTTTGGACTCTGTTCCAATTGCCACAACTAACACAATCAAGCAGAAATAAGGTTCAAACTTCAATTCAGAAACCCTGGCTAATCCTCTCACTAGACAAGATTCTGATATTAATGGCTCAACCTACTCTTTGAAGCTTCAAAGATTCCAGTTGGCTGAGCCACATTACGACGAGTGACGTCACTCGCCAGCTCTATATTTCACCTCACGTGTCTCTACCTGAGGTGAAATAGAGGATGGAAAGGAGGGAAGATGATAGTAAGTAGATGAGGCAAAAAAGAGGTAGGGTTGTAGGATATGGGAGAGGACATGAGGCAGGGGAGAAGAGAAAATGTGTAAGGGTGAGGAGGAAGGGTAGACAGGAGAAAAGGACTCAGGAGGCTGAAGAGGTGAGTCAGAGTAGGAGGAAGAGAGAAGATGAAGAAAGGAAGGGATGTAATGGGGAGAAGAAATGCCAGTGCTGATATCAGCCTTCTCACAACCGCACATTTTTCCCCATAAAAATCGTGGGATCGGACTCCGAAAAAAATATTATAATTTTTATCATTATCATTATTTTTATTGTAATTTTTATCATTATTATTTTTGTTTTCACCCGGGATATGAAAACCCAATGGAGTTTCAGAACAGATTGGTGCCATTTTGGTTTATTTTGGTAAAATGCATTAATATATATACTCAGAATATATATTCTGATCAAGGACTGGGCCGAGAGGGCGTTGACCTCCAGTACACCCTCCAGGTAGGACACCCTCCAGGTAGCACACCCTCCAGGTAGAACACCCTCCAGGTAGGACACCCTCCGGGTAGAACACCCTCCAGGTAGAACACCCTCCAGGTAGAACACCCTCCAGGTAGAACACCCTCAAGGCAGGACACCCTCCAGGTAGAACACCCTCAAGGCAGGACACCCTCAAGGTAGAACACCCTCAAGGTAGAACACCCTCAAGGTAGAACACCCTCAAGGTAGAACACCCTCAAGGTAGAACACCCTCAAGGTAGAACACCCTCAAGGTAGGTATATACCTCTGGTCAATCCATTTCACGAATCCAAGAATTTATGGAAGACCTGTAGACCAGGTCGTGCGTACGGTAACTATAAAAAGCTTACTTAAAGTAAAAAAAAAACATACAATCAGCTTATCCATTTCTTAAACAATTTCCGTGAGTCTATCGTAATAACTTAATAGACTTGTCATTCCCGTATTTGCACAACGAATTGTTTACTAGTAAAATTTGCTATTCAAGTATTTTATTCACTTTTAAATGTTTTCTTCCCAATGTTGTTTGTAAAACTTGTTAATAAAAGTAGTCAGTTGTTTAAATGGTCTTCCTACGCTCACTTTCTAAATATTGGCTCAGTGTGCATTATTTTCACTCTACCAATTTATTCTCGTATTCACAAACGCTAATCTCAGGCCGAAAGAGACTCGAACCTACGAACCTTGGGACAAGGTACGCAGTGCTCTACGCACCTTGGTTCAATACCTCGGCGCCCAGCTAATGCTAGACGTTAGGTCCAAAGCAGCCAGTCTTCAGCTGGCTGCTTAGGTGGCTTAAAAACTTTTCATCTCATTCCCTACATGCATCCACCAATGAGAGATTTTGACAATGTTTAGAATTGGCAAAGCACTGCGTACCTTGTCCCAAGGTTCGTGGATTCGAGTCTCCTTCGGCCTCAGATTAGTGTTAGTGAATATTTCGACTCTTCTGCGAATTCTAAACATTACTCTTATATAGTGACATCCTAAAAAAAGAAAGATCTAAGGTGAATAGCATAAGTCTTCTAAACATTTATTTACAACCAAAGGTGATATCCCTTCTGGTCCTATTGCTGTTTTTCTTCTCGGTATCTTTAATTATTTCACTATTCCCTATTTCAACCATCTGTTTGGTATCCAAATCCTTTAGGTTTAAAATAACTTCTTTTGTAAGCACACAGAGAATTTTACCTCATACATTTCTTTCACAAATTCAGTAAATTTGTAGTTCTTTATTTTTTTTTGTATTGTGTGTGTGTGTGTGTGTGTGTGTTAGTTACCATTTTGTCCTAGGCACATGTCGATTAGACACTAGGCCTGTTGTATGTATGTGTGTGTGTGTGTGTGTGTAACGAAACACTTCGAAATGTTTCGGCCCCGCCGGGAATTGAACCCGGGCCCTCCGTGCGTGAAGCACGGTGGGCCGCTACTGGGTCACTCTCCCTGCGCCATGAGCTTTCTCATACCTCTTCTTAAAGCTATGCATTGAGCCTGCCTCCACTACATCGCTTCCCGACTGTGTGTGTGTGTGTGTGTGTATGTGTGTGTGTGTGTGTGTGTGTGTGTGTGTGTGTGTGTGTGTGTGTGTGTGTGTGTGTGTGTGTGTGTGTGTGTGAGGGGAGAGAGGGTCAATTTTTTTTTTTTAATTTTCCATGCATTTGAGACGATCGAAACAATATAAGCACAAATATATTAGTGTTGTATAATAAGGCGGAGCGTAAGTATAAAGAAGGCACTGAGGGTTCGGCACTGACACTCGTGCCAAGGATGTGAAACAAATCAGAACTTCCAGAGCGCTCTAGTTGGCACGTGGTGGTTGTGGTTGTGATGGCGGTGGAACGGAGGTTGGTGGTGAGAGGAGGAAAAATGGTTAAGGGCTGGTAATCGTAGCTGTGAAGGCGAGGGACGAGAGTATTTCTTTTAATTAATGTAATTAGGTTTACGGAATATCCTTTTTTTTACGAACACCTATTTCCAGCAGGTACCCGAGTTAATTACGCTCAGTGTTGACGTCTTTTCTTACACCTGAAATGACATTCCAGAAAACGTGGAGTTTTCTAGCCCATTTTTTCCCATAGCTGAGACCCAGGACAGTGAACTAGCACACAGGAGGAAGGGGCAGCAGTCATATGAGGAAACTTACCTATACGTTTCTCCGTGCCAGATAATCGAACCTGGAACCATGCAGTTGTGAATTAAATGCTCCTCCCTTTGAGCTACGTGGCACAAGGAAGAGAGTAGTGGGACGTTGTGGGGTTGTAGAATGGGGTTTGCGTAAATCTCTGGGCGCTAGGGAGGCAAGCAAGAGCTGTGTAGGTGAAGTAGATGGGAAGAGGGTTGTAGGTAGATGGGGGAAAGGGAGTGAGAAGGGGTTAAGGTTTTAGGTAGATGGGGAAAGGGAGTGAGAAAGGGGAAAGGGAGTGAGAAGGGGTTAAGGTTTTAGGTAGATGGGAATGCGGGGGAAAAGGAAGGGGAAAGAAATTTAGGACTGAGGGATGCTGTGGAGGGGAAAGATTGGGTTCAGAGATGTTGGAGGTTGAGAAGGTTTCAGGTTTGTGTGTGTAAGAGAGAAAGAGAGAGAGAGAGAGAGAGAGAGAGAGAGAGAGAGAGAGAGAGAGAGAGAGAGAGAGAGAGAGAGAGAGAGAGAGCAAGATAGGAACTTAGGGGGGTAAACTCGTGACAACTCTGGCGTAATCAGCGCTGTGGTTGATGGCGGACTTCAACTTTGGAATAAGGTGTTCTCTACCGTACTTAATCAAAGTCAGAGCGTGTGTGGGCCGCTGCCTGCGGGCCGGGAGGCGCATCTTCAATGGCAGGTGTGTGTGTGTGTGTGTGTGTGTGTGTGTGTGTGTGTGTGTGTGTGTGTGTGTGTGTGTGTCCGTCTGTCTGTCTGTCTGTCAGTCTGTGTCTGTTTTTTTTTCTAAATAAGCTTTCCATATTTTTTTAAAATTCTTAAGAGTAATCAAGAAAGTCTTCTGATGGGAGGTTATCAAGGGAAGAATAACTCCAAGTCCTTGGCTCAAGAGCCCTTCACTAGCATCGCTACACATTACAACAATGTGGAACTGTATATTTAAATACTTTAGCATTTAAATGTCATTATTTTAACATTTTCAGTAATTTAATATTTGATCAAGGAATGTTGTTGTTGATCTGAACTAACAACAATCCAAGATTAAAATCAACGCAAGTAAAAATAAAACTGTCTCTAATGGTGAATAGTGATGGTATTAATGGTGATATGATGATTGTGATAATGATGTTGACGATTGTGATAATGACGTTGACGATTGTGATAATGTCGTTGACGATTTTGATAGTTACGTTGATTGTGATAATGACTTTGATGATTGTGATAAAGACGTCGACGATTGTGATAATAATGACTTAATAATATTGGTGATGATTGTGATAATGAAAATGATGGTAATAACGACGATGAGCATAATAATAGTGGTGGTGGTAATGACAGGCCAGTCCTCAAACTAGCAGGCGAGTGCGTTGTCCACTGTACCACGCCTGTCTAATAAGATGCTTCCAACTAAGTATATTTTTATTCTCACTGTGAAGGTTAGCATGGGCCACCACTGTGACCACTGATCTAATTTTTCTTTTACGGACGAATATCACAGTAATGATGATGTCTGTGAGGATAATGATGGTTGTAATGATGATGTCTGTGAGGATAATGATGGTGGCAATGATGTGTGTCAGGATATTGATGGTGGTTATGATGAGGTCTGTGAGGATAATGATGGTGGTAATGATGATGTCTGTGAGGATAATGATGGATGTAATGATCTCTGTGAGGATAATGATGGTTGTAATGATTTTTGTGAGGATAATGATGGATGTAATTATTTTTGTGAGGATAATGATCGTTGTAATGTCTGTGAGGATAATGATGGATGTAATGATGAGGTCTGTAAGGATAATGATGGATATAATGATCGAGATTTAAAGTTGATGATGATGATATTCAGGAAAATAATGAATCTCATAATGAATGTAATTATTATAAAGAGGAGAAATAAGAGAAAGACAAGAGAAGGCTGAGAGTAATGATTATGAAGAGAAAGAAGAGTAGGAGGAAAAGGCAATAGTGGAGGAAAGTGAGGGGGGGAGGAGAATAGAAGGAAGAAGAAAGGGAGAAAGGGGAGGGTGGGCAGAGAGATGGTCCAATAGGCACCATCTGTCCCCCAGTGCTATTGTCATGGACACGTGTAGTCTCCTTTCACCCCTGGCTAGCCCATGCCTTCCCGTCCACCCACCGTGGGCCACTAACCCTATTCTCTCCCCGGTGTAAATGTGCCGCCCTCTTCCCACCCTGCATCAAAACACACATTCACACACACACACACACACACACACACACACACACACACACACACACACACACACACATCTGGAGTTGAATAGATCTTCCCTAAGGGGGAAAAGGGGGAAAAATGAAAAGTAGGGATTATGAAAGGGATGTGGTGCTGACGTGAATATATCCTATGAGCATATGTGATGGCGCTGTAAAGCGAAGCGCTTTACATCGCTTCGCTTTACAGCGGTAGTCTGGAACCTAACCTGCTGTATATGCGGGCCCTCCTGTATCTGGGTGGAGATACGCTTGAGTTCACTCTAGGGTTGCGTAACATTTGAGACACACATGAGAGCCGGTGGGCGTAGACAGGTGCCCCAGGATCATCTGTCGATGTTTCCCAGCATCATCGCCCCTGCGACCTGGTCTCAGATGAGGCATCCTGGCTGACAGCCTGGTCAGACTGTTGGTCCTCGCTGCACGCATATGTACAAGTATTCTAATGAAGAACTCCAAGAACTTACTGAGTTCCTTCTTGGATACACAGTGGTCTGTTGATATTTCTTATATAAGAACATAGGAAAGAAGGAACACTGCAGCAGGCCCACTGTCCCAAGTTGATCAGGTTCAACTCACACCCAATCATGAAGGGAAGGCTTTAAAAGCCCGTGGCCCTCTTTTAGGTGTCCTTATTTCTCTCCTGATTTTCATCCAAACTGCGTCGAAACGTATAAATCCGGGGCAATATCTCCGTTACAAGTGCCCTTCGTAATAAGTTTCAGCTGTGGTCTGTTATAATATCTAGGGAGAACTAGGGCAGATATACTGCGTTGAAACGCAGATTCTTGTTTTCTACTGTCTATCGTCCGTTCTCGACAGGACTAATTTCAGAGCGCTAGACCACTGTACGTGGGCGGTATACAGTACCCACAAGACGAAGAATTAGACACATGTGCAACATTTCCTCAAGCTCTTCCACTCGCATCCGTTTCAACTCTGTCTTATAGTTCTCATCACTTCGTTGTTCCCATCCCCAGTCTCACGATAGGGTACAAAATATCTTTAAAAAAAATCTGTGTATAAACCTTGGCAATAGATACCGACACACTGGTTAAGAAAGACACCTGAGCAAACACTAAGACATGCTTATTAGAAAACGTTTCGGTCCTGAAAAGTTGATCACTTCTAACATACGGAGGTTAGTGTTTCAAACTACTCCCTCCAGTACCAAGCAGTTATTAATTATGAATTATCTATATCGCCTACACTCCATGGAGTACAATATAAGAGGTTTCGAGGATTACGACTGTAACAGGACAATTTATATTATTCTATAAGAATACAGTGCCTTTTCACAGTTACAGAAATCAGATATTAATTAAAGAATTGGTTCAGTTTAGGAAAAAAATACCCAGGTGAGGAAGGAGGAAGAAAGGAGTAAAGGGATACGAGAAGGAAAAGTGTGGAAAGGGAACGGAGTAATGAAAAAGGGGTAGATTAAAGGAAAGGAAAATGGGCGGAAAAGGCAGAAAGGAATAATTAAAAAAATGGAGAGAGAGAGAGAGAGAGAGAGAGAGAGAGAGAGAGAGAGAGAGAGAGAGAGAGGTAAAGAGCTTACTTTCATCCTCAGCATTCTCCCACTTCCTGTGTAAATGAAGGCTTACCACAGCACCGGCTGCCCCTCGTTAAACCTGCCGGACTACGCTTTATCACGACGACAGGATACGTCCTTCGTGCGGAGTTTTTTTTTTTTTGAAGTGAAGCCTTTGGGGGTGTCTGATTGGCATGGCTCCTCCGCGGCTTGCCACACTAAACCCTCAGTTATACCGAGGTCATCCCATAACGAATGCCACCTTTTTATATGCGCATTTTTATTTCGTGTATCGTATTTCGTTTTCAGATATTTCCCTGCCACCAGCGACTGGCAGGGAAATATCACACACACACACACACACACACACACACACACAGTCTGGAAGTGGAATAGCTTGGGAAGCGATGTAGTGGAGGCAGGCTCCATGCATAGCTTTAAGAAGAGGTATGACAAAGCTCATGGCGCAGGGAGAGTGACCCAGTAGCGGCCAGTGAAGAGGCGGGGCCAGGAGCTATGACTCAACCCCTGCAACCACAACTAGGTGAGTACACACACGATAGATGTGATAAAACTCATGAAGCAAGAAGAGAGGGGACCTAGTAGCGACCAGCGAAGAGGCGGGGCCAAGAGCTGTGACTCGACCCCTGCAACCCCTGAAGTTGGGAAGGTTTGCAATGTTGAAGAGAGGAATAGGGGTTAACAAGGTTTCTGAAAGAGATGACATTTATGTGGATGGGGAGAGTAAATGGCATGTGTGAGGAACAAACACAAGTAGAAGCAATGATAGGGAACGCATGAATTTTGTAGGTCGGGGGGAGGAAAGGGTGGGGGGGCTTAAATGGGGTGGGGGAGGGGGGAATTTCTGAGGGATTTGTTGGGTGGGGATGCGGCAGTTGTGGAGGATAGGAGTAGGGGGTTGTTTGTGGTGGAAGGGTTTAGTTTTATGGGCAGGGAGGCATATGGAATATACCTATGATATACCTTTGATGAGTTCCGAGAGTCTTTCTACTCCTGGAGCCCGGCCATGGGCCAAGAATATTTTTTATTAAACAGAATTAGGTGCCAGTGTGCTGCTGCGCTTATTCTATATATTTACACAGTGGGGACACCAGCAGTGTGATGCTACTTCACTATATGTTGCACAGTGGGAACAATAACTAGTTTTGTTTCCTCGTCATGTTCCATCGCTCAGGATGGGTTTCGTACATGAGATGATGAAATCTGAATATCAAAATGGTATACAATGAAATCTGATGAAATCTGTCAGCCCTGAGCTGAGAGACTTCAGTGTCCCATCATGGGTTCAGTGGCCACGGGAACTTCAAAGATTTCGTGGTACTATTACGTGGGCATTACCATCTTTCGGGATGGCCCATCTCACGAAAGTAGGAATGGTCGGGAGAATGGCAGAGATGGGAAGATGGAAAAGTGAGGAAAGAGAAGGAAGGAAATGAGGAAGAGTAGTGTTGTGGAGGATATAATGAAGAGTAGGGAGAGAAGAGAGGAAGTGGGGGGAAAGGATGTGATGGGGATAGGTGTGGTGAGAACGGGTGCAGTGGGGAAGGGGGGATTGAATGGCCCATTGTCCAGGTTATTGATAATTCTCTGTGCCTTATGCTCTTGGTGAGCGTATTTGCGCACGCGCATGCTCTTGTGTGTGTGTGTTAGTTAGTTAGTTACCATTTTGTCCTAGGCACATGTCGATTTGACACTAGGCCTGTTGTATGTATGTGTGTGAGTGTGTGTGTGTAAGGAAACACTTCGAAATGTTTCCGCCCCGTCGGGAATAGAACCCGGGCCCTCCGTGCGTGAAGCGAGAGCTTTACCACTAGACCACCGGGGCTGTGTGTGTGTGTGTGTGTATGTGTGTGTGTGTGTGTGTGTATGTGTGTGTGTGTGTGAGGCATAACCAGTTCCTGGTTATGCCTCTTAACTTTTATCTCCAGACTTTACTGATCTCTGACATCCAGAGTTCCGTCATAACCCTCTCGTGTAACTGTTCTCGGTAATTTTCATATAATAACAATGAATTCATCTTGCCACTTTCCTGACCACGTTTTTCAGTCGTTTCAAGTCATCTCTGAGTCTTTTCCGATCCTCTCCGTATTGTTATTTGCCCAACAAATTGGATGTAATCCTAGAATTAATACATTTCTTTTGGCATGTCACAATATATAACGGGGATCCAAACACTGATTCTTTAGGACCTTCCTTGTTGTCCCCGTGGCCACTACGACATATGCTTCAAGTGAGCAGGCAGACATTGGGAAGGCAGAAGGCAGAGGTGGGCAGGAAAGTAAGCAGGTCTCTAGGTACGTAGATAGGCAGGCAGGCAGGCAAGCAGGCAGGCAGGCAGGCAGGCAGGCAGGCAGGCAGGCAGGCAGGCAGGCAGGAGAGGCAGGCAGGAGGCAGGCAGGCAGGCAGGCAGGCAGGCAGGCAGGCAGGCAGGCAGGCAGGCAGGCAAGCAGGCAGGCAGGAAGGAAGGAAGGCAGGCAGGAAGGGCGTGAATTGGGAAAGCGGAGGTCATGCACCCAAATTTGAAGTTAAGTTTGGAGAGCCTTCTCAAGTGTACTACACATTGACTATTTTTTCTCATAGGGACTCTATGCTTTACACACAGGCAATGATCTCATGTTGCGTCTGGTTCTCTGACTGAGCTGGTTAGCGTTCTCTCTCTCTCTCTTTCTCTCTCTTTCTTTCTCTCTCTCTCTCTCTCTCTCTCTCTCTCTCTCTCTCTCTCTCTCTCTCTCTCTCTCTCTCTCTCTCTCTCTCTCTCTCTCAGTAACAGCAGTAACAACGTAACCATTAAAACCAAAATACAAAATGTGAAACGGACCTTTTATTCCAAGTTCCATGGCCCATTGAGCAAACAAAACAGACAGGCCAATAAAACACTATAAAGTTTGGTATATTCATGAGGAAATGCTATGAAAAAACATCAGGGAAAAAACCATATAATCTCTGGTTTCCGTGTTTTATCCTCACCGCCCAAATTAACAGCCAACAATAGCAGTGATCATAAAAATGCTGTTATCTCTCTGGCTAGGTCGCGACTGCGAGGAGAAGCACAGAGAGATAGAGGGATAAAGAGATATATGGGAATATAGAAATATTAATAATAATAATAATAAAAGTTATTTAGAAGTACAGTTGTTGCTTCTTATGCTTAACTATACTTGGGTGCTATAACTTCCAACTAGGGAATAGTAGCAAGAACAGACGAGGTCCTGCCAATAGATTGTCTAAATCCATAGGCGAATAAAATTTGCCGAGCGATAAATTTTTTCTTGAGCAGTTGCCTTTGCAATTGATTTAAATCAGAAATTACTAGTGATAAGCTTCATGGCAGGGGCTTAAAGATATGAGAAATTAAATGAACGTAGCTTACATGGACAGGTAAATTTCTCTTGCTGTAAATAGCAATCTCAGTTATCTTATCACTGATGCATTAGGGATATCAAGCTCCTGCCTCTTATTAAAGGTATTTGTAGTTTTAGGGCAACCAAAGCAGATCAAGTGATCATCACATCTGTAAAAAGCAAAGTCGAGCCGAAAATATTTCTTTACAAATAGGATGGTGAACCGCTGAAGTGAGCTTCCCGGGGTAATGTGTCTCGTCAGCACTAGAGTGAGCTTCCAGGGGTAATGTGTCTCGTCAGCACTAGAGTGAGCTTCCCGGAGTAATGTGTCTCGTCAGCACTAGAGTGAGCTTCCCGGGGTAATGTGTCTCGTCAGCACTAGAGTGAGCTTCCGGGGTAATGTGTCTCGTCAGCACTAGAGTGAGCTTCCCGGGAAATTTGTCTCGTCAGCACTAGAGTGAGCTTCCCGGGGTAATGTGTCTCGTCAGCACTAGAGTGAGCTTCCCGGGGTAATGTGTCTCGTCAGCACTAGAGTGAGCTTCCCGGGGTAATGTGTCTCGTCCGCACTAGAGTGAGCTTCCCAGGGTAATGTGTCTCGTCAGCACTAGAGTGAACTTCCCGGGGTAATGTGTCTCGTCAGCACTAGAGTGAGCTTCCCGGGGTAATGTGTCTCGTCAGCACTAGAGTGAGCTTCCCAGGGTAATGTGTCTCGTCAGCACTAGAGTGAGCTTCCTGGGTAATGTGTCTCGTCAGCACTAGAGTGAGCTTCCCAGGGTAATGTGTCTCGTCAGCACTAGAGTGAGCTTCCCAGGGTAATGTGTCTCGTCAGCACTAGAGTGAGCTTCCAGGGGTAATGTGTCTCGTCAGCACTAGAGTGAGTTTCCAAGGGTAATGTGTCTCGTCAGCACTAGAGTGAGCTTCCCAGGGTAATGTGTCTCGTCAGCACTAGAATGAGCTTCCCAGGGTAATGTGTCTCGTCAGCACTAGAGTGAGCTTCCCAGGGTAATGTGTCTCGTCAGCAGTAGAGTGAGCTTCCCGGGGTAATGTGTCTCGTCAGCACTAGAGTGAGCTTCCAGGGGTAATGTGTCTCATCAGCACTAGAGTGAGCTTCCCAGGGTAATGTGTCTCGTCAGCACTAGAGTGAGCTTCCAGGGGTAATGTGTCTCGTCAGCACTAGAGTGAGCTTCCTGGGGTAATGTGTCTCGTCAGCACTAGAGTGAGCTTCCCGGGTAATGTGTCTCGTCAGTACTAGAGTGAGCTTCCCGGGGTAATGTGTCTCATCAGAACTAGAGTGAGCTTCCCGGGGTAATGTGTCTCATCAGCACTAGAGTGAGCTTCCCGGGGTAATGTATCTCGTCAGCACTAGAGTGAGCTTCCCGGGGTAATGTATCTCGTCAGCACTAGAGTGAGCTTCCCGGGGTAATGTATCTCGTCAGCACTAGAGTGAGCTTCCCGGGGTAATGTGTCTCATCAGCACTAGAGTGAGCTTCCCGGGGTAATGCGTCTCGTCAGCACTAGAGTGAGCTTCCCGGGGTAATGTGTCTCATCAGCACTAGAGTGAGCTTCCCGGGGTAATGCGTCTCGTCAGCACTAGAGTGAGCTTCCCGGGGTAATGCGTCTCGTCAGCACTAGAGTGAGCTTCCCGGGGTAATGTGTCTCATCAGCACTAGAGCTTCCCGGGGTAATGTATTTCGTCAGCACTAGAGTGAGCTTCCCGGGGTAATGTGTCTCGTCAGCACTAGAGTGAGCTTCCCGGGGTAATGTGTCTCATCAGCACTAGAGTGAGCTTCCCGGGGTAATGTGTCTCATCAGCACTAGAGTGAGCTTCCCGGGGTAATGTGTCTCGTCAGCACTAGAGTGAGCTTCCCGGGGTAATGTATCTCGTCAGCACTAGAGTGAGCTTCCCGGGTAATGTATCTCGTCAGTACTAGAGTGAGCTTCCGGGGTAATGTGTCTCGTCAGCACTAGAGTGAGCTTCCCGGGGTAATGTGTCTCGTCAGCACTAGAGTGAGCTTCCCGGGGTAATGTATCTCGTCAGTACTAGAGTGAGCTTCCCGGGGTAATGTGTCTCGTCAGCACTAGAGTGAGCTTCCCGGGGTAATGTATCTCGTCAATACTAGAGTGAGCTTCCCGGGGTAATGTGTCTCGTCAGCACTGGAACCTATAGGAAATGCCTGACAGACTAAACACTGAATACGGGAGATTGCCAGAATATTTATTTTCCTTTACTTATAGGTTAATTACAACTAGGTGAGTACACACTCACACAGTGAAGAGGCGGGGACCAGGAGCTAAGTCTCGACCCCTGCAGCCACAATTAGGTGAGTACAATTAGGTGAGTACACTCGCACTCACACTAATACATAAATTCGACAAGAACCTTTGAAGAGAAAACAGACAACGGGAAGTAGAATTAGACACATGTGCAACATCTTTATTTGTTGCATGTTGCACAGATGTCTAATTCTTCATCTTGACGATATTGTATACCATTCATGTACAGATAACGGAACCCATTAAGCAGACTGTACAATACATACTGTACAATAATCTCGTGTTCGTCCTAGTGTCAAGGTCACAATTCAGATGGTCACTCAGAATGAAATACTGACCTTGCTTAAGAAGATGGCCAGCTTGTTCATGCTCAGGATACAGGGAAGAATACTTTCTTATCTTCACTCTCAGGCAGCGACGTCAGCAGCGACGTCAGCAGCGATGACTGTAGCTGTTTGAAATGACGTCGACAAGAACTTTTATCTGGCACCAAGCATTTCCACTCATTCAATTTATCAATTTGTTTGCAGGCGCACAAGCACACACACACACACACACACACACACACACACACACACACACACACATACACTATTTTTTCCAGTATGCTTTCAAACATATGTTTCACAACATATGTTTTTTTAACGTAGGTTATCAACTGTTTGTCTTGAACGTTCGTCTTCTAGTCTGGGGTTTGAAAAGTATCTTTTGAATGTAGATTTACTTCCATACGTTTTGTAAAAAAAAAAAATTATATCGTGTTTATGACGTATGTTTTATAATGTATATTTCCTCAGGTACGTTTCATAAAGTATGTTTTATAACTCACATTTTAAAACGTATATTTTATAATTTATATTTTCTAAAACAAATTTACAACGTATCCACTCAATTTTCTAAGTATCACAAAGATTCAACACTAAAATGCAACTTAACCCGCGTTAATTTCCTTACTGGCCTAAGCTAGTAGGTGACTTGGACCTGCCTAGCATGGACCAGTAACCCTGCTGCAGTGCTCCTTCTTTCTTTTGCCTTGACACGAGCAACTGACACCGGAGAAACAACTCCAAGAACTGATTTACAGTTACAAAATTCGGGCCTACCTTCCTGGACTTTCCCAGCAATGCAGTCAGTCAGAAACCTAGAATGACGTGTTAGACCAATCAGAACTCAAGAATTAGACGTAAGTGCCCTGAGTAGCTTGTTAGCGTGCCCTCCCCCACCTTGGTACGAGTGAGAATACTGTCAACACTCATATATATATATATATATATATATTACTAAGAGGTATTTTTTTTTTTACACAAAGCAGTTTTACTGGCTAAGAGCTAACCATACCACGGGCGGGGTTAGAACCCGCGATCAGAGAGTCATAAACTTTCATTTGTGGTCACAGTGGTGCCTATGCCAACCTTCCTATGGTGTATAAATATACCTAGTTGAACGAATCTTGTTGTAGCCAGCTTGCCCAGTGGCTAGCGCGTCGGGTTAGAGTTTTGAGACTCAATCGCGAGTTCTATCCCCGCCCGTGGTATTGTTTGTTTGCAATCGTGTCGTTACGATTTCTTGAGTCAGGCTAAGAGCTTTCATCATTCAAAGCTCAGCCCCAGGATGCGACCCACAACAGCCGATTAAGGTACAGATACCTATTTACTGCTAGGTGAACTGGGGTAAGGAAACATACCCAACGTTTCCATTCACGCCGGGGATCGAACCATGGGCACTCCGTATGCGAGTTTATTACGTTGCCAACCGAGGCACGAGGTGTATCTCTTTCAATAAACCAGGAGGTGTGTACCGCACAGTGTATATACAATGAGAGTTTAATCGCTGTTTAGTAAATTAAAGTATTCTTAACTGATGATAAGCAGGCGATATGCAGCCTTAATGACCCTCGGTATATATGCAATGAGAGCAGTGTACATACTCCAAGGGATGTATATCTCAGTATATATGCACATATGGTTTACTTTACCTCACACATTCAGGATAAACGCCTCGTGTGGGCACTGTGGTGGGGGCGTGGTGATGTGGGCACCGTGACGGGAGTGTGACACTGTGGGTACTGTTGTGGGGTTCGTAAGACTGCGTGCCTACGAACAGGTGAAGGTGGGGTTGCTGATGGCACCATGGCTGACCACTGTAGCAGCCACTGCTGCCTTATCTCACCTGGACTCTGGTCTAAGTGTTGACGGAGATGTGTGCTTAAAACTATCTTTCCTCCATACCAACAATATTTATAGACTGACACACACAGACACACACACACCACCCACCCACACCCACACACACACACACACACCACATACACACACACACACACACACACACACACACACACACACACCCCGATGGCATGGTGGCTAGCGCTCTTGCTTCACGCACGGAGGGCCCGGGTTCAATTCCCGGCGGGGCCGAAACATTTCGAAGTGTTTCGTTACACACACATACATACAACAGGCCTAGTGTCTAATCGACATGTGCCTAGGACAAAATGGTAACTAACTAACACACACACACACACACCCACACCATTTACCTTGATACTCCTTCCTCCTTACTTTTCATTATCTGCAATCCCTACTTCTTTTCCTAGTCCATCGCTTCCTCTTCACTCACATCTTTACTAACTCCTACAAGCCACCCTCTCTTTCCTTTTATTTAATTTTTCTCTAACGTTCGATTTATCTTTCCAGCTATCCATCCCCCTTTCCTTTCTCCCTCTCTCTCTCCCTCCGTCCCTCCAGTAACCCTTGGCTAAGCTGGCCCTCTCCTGGGACCTCCCTGAAACTCTTCCACTATGAATACTGAATGGAGACCAACCACCGCTTTGGTCCCAGGAGCACACACACACATGCCTCCCACACCATGCTGCTGCCTTTTTATGTGGTATACTGGTGTGACACTGTGCAGGTATGATGGTGTAGGTATGCTGGAATATTAGTGTGATAACGGCTTGACAAAGCTCCTGGAGAGCGAAACGTTGCCACCATAAAATGTCACATTAGTTGCTTCTGTGTCTATTTACTTAACCTCTATGAAGTCGCTAGATTTTTATTTTCTATAGACTTTCTAAACATCAATATATCCATCTTCAGTCCGATGCTCTGACAAATTCAACTCCGCCTTCCAACACCTCTGAGTTTACACCGATTCCTGTCGAGCTCAGTATTCACCTGCTGTAGTTTACATTAATACCAAAATTATTGTTATTGAATTCTAGATAGCTCCCACATGAAGTATAAGTACCAGATATATCAACAACCACAGACTGCTGTGTAAAAACACCTGCACAATACCTGGGGTACTTTATGAGGGAAAAATTCTATTCCACTAGGTTTGATAAAGCCCCTAGTGGGCGAAAAGTTTCCTTACTCAAAATCTGTTAAGTGTCTTTTCGCCTCAGCTGGTACAATTGTATGTGGTATACCGGTATACTTATATACTGGCATACTGGAATACTTGTATGATAAAATAAAGATTTGTGAGTATATTGGTATGGCAGCAATTTGAGATGGCAGGACTGTAACAGCCCCACCCTTCCTTTATCGTGCAGGCACTCTACTTCTAACCTCCAGGACTGTTAGATCCCCACCTTGCCTTCAGAGTACAGATACTGTACTTCTCTTGCCTCCGGTCCTACTTCAGTGTGCAGGTATTGTACTTATCATCTCCAGGACTCAAGTCCTTGAGAAATAATAAATAAATAAAAAGGTATGCAGAGTATATTTACGAAAATTTGTTTTTGTTTCGTTGTAGAATAAGCCTTTATTGGAACACCGTTTCGATCTGCTAAGGTCTTCATCAAGCCATGATCAGTATCTGAAAAGAGCGAAACGTTGTCCTAATGAAACGTGTGTCTCGTCTTCACTGTTGGCGGCAGTGCATCAGGTGGATTAAGAGTGGATGTTGTCTTAAAGAAGACAGCGTGGATAGCAGATCCTCATGTTTGTAGTGTTTTGTGAATGGCTTTTAATTACGGTGTATTGTCGCTAATAACTGTAATATGTCATGTGCTGTAATGCCTGATAGCCTCACATTACTGATATAATTACTGTGTCCTTGTACGTGACATTGTTAGGCCTTTTTTTCTGCTACATTGTTCAAGGTTGTGTGTGTGTGTGTGTGTGTGTGTGTGTGTGTGTGTGTGTGTGTGTGTGTGTGTGTGTGGGTGGGTGCGTGTGTGTACTCACTTATTTGTGGTTACAGAGGTCGATTCACAGCTCCTGGCACCGCCTCTTCGCTGGTCGCGTGAACTTCTATATTTACTCATTCGTTATATCTCTCACATATTCGCGTGCCTTTCAAAAAAAAAAAAAAATCTCGAATTCTGTTATTTAATGTTTCTCATAAATTTTTATACCATAAATCAAATTACTGGAGGAAAAAACTCCACAAAGTCTCTATATAAACACATTTCAGTATTTTCAGAATTACTTTAAAATGATCAAAATGGCCCGAAGCCTTTACTGAAAAAAATCATCCTTTTTCAACGAGTCAGTTTCAGCCATTATATTTCATTAACTGTGTAAATTTACTCTGATAAATTGAATACTGGCGAATGAAGTCTCAATAAATGATTCTTGGAGTCTGTTAGTCAACATAATTTTATTTAAAGATGGAAATAAT
The DNA here is from genome assembly GCA_009830355.1 of Cherax destructor. NCBI lineage: Eukaryota > Metazoa > Arthropoda > Malacostraca > Decapoda > Parastacidae > Cherax > Cherax destructor. The sequence continues at coordinate 48,747 of WNWK01005024.1, read as the reverse complement.
AATTAACTCATTTGCATATGCAGACGCTGTTGACCCAACTGATACTTCACCTTAATCACTACCTTTGCCAGGTGTATACACAGGAAGAGATTATATCGTCTGGGTAATAGCCTCATCTGTCTGAGAGAAGCAGCGGGATTAGCTAAGCCATCTCTCTCTCTTAGGATTTAGCTAATATCCCTGACGAGACACTATGTGCAGAGCAATCTCTTTATTTACAGATATTTTGCTCTAGTACTGAAGCTCCATTTCTTGAAATAAAGAGCCCTTCGCGGCAACAAGGCACCCCCTTCCCCCTTTCCCATTATCCCCTCCCTCTTCCCCTATCCCCCCTTCCTTATCCCCTTCCCCTATCCCGCCCCCACTTCCCCTTCCCCCCTTCTCGAAGTGACAGGTGGGGGAAATAATGGAGGACTGATGGTTTCAGCTTGGAGAGTGAAGTGTGTTGGATCACATTACATTTTGTTTTTAGTATAATATTATACGAAGCTTTTAAACCAGTGTGGGAAACCTTCTGGCGGAGGCTCGATCCTCTCTGTCCGCTAAACTGCACGAAAATTATATATAAAAAAAATGTATGAAAATCTTAAGTCTATTTGATGAAGGGAAAGATCTCATGAAAAAAAAATGCTATAAGTCTACGCAAAATTAAGGGGGTCGTGCCAATTTTAAAATAGTCTAATATACAACGTATATTAGCCCTAGATTGGCATCTGCTGTCTTAATAAGATTTCTAAATTGAAAGAAACCAAAAAAATGCAAACATCTCTGGGATAACTAATATCTGTAAAGTGACATTATACAGGATATATACACTGTGACGTGTGTGATATATACACTGTGACGTGTGTGATATATACACTGTGACGTGTGTGACTCAGTGTATACATACTGAGAGTTTACTTCAGGGTTTATAGTATTCATAGCTGATGGTAAACCGGTGACTTAATGACCCTCCTGCAGACCATTGTCACTGATGCCTCATTAACCAGCCAACAAACACACAAACAAAAATTCCTTCGTTGTAATACAGAAAGAAGAAAAACTATGGTAATCATCTTCAAGTTCCCGACGAAACGTGATGACAACACGGCGCCTGACGAACGTTAGGTGTTAGGTTATCCAAGAAACAGGGAAGGGTAGAGCCAATCTCTTGAACCCTTCACTAGCATCAATTGAACCCTTCATTAGCATCAATTGAACCCTACACTAGTATCAATTGAACCCTTCATTAGCATCAATTAAACCCTACACTAGTATCAATTGAACCCTACACTAGTATCAATTGAACCCTTCATTAGCATCAATTGAACCCTTCACTAGCATCAATTGAACCCTACACTAGTATCAATTGAACCCTTCATTAGCATCAATTGAACCCTTTATTAGCATTAATTGAACCCTACACTAGTATCAATTGAACCATTCATTAGCATCAATTTAACCCTTCACTAGCATCAATTGAACCCTTCACTACCATCAATTGAACCCTTCACTAGCATCAATTGAACCCTTCATTAGCATCAATTGAACCCTACACAAGTATCAATTGAAACCTTCATTAGCATCAATTGAACCCTTCACTAGCATCAATTGAACCCTACACTAGTATCAATTGAACCCTTCATTAGCATCAATTGAACCCTTCACTAGCATCAATTGAACCCTTCACTACCATCAATTGAACCCTTCACTAGCATCAATTGAACCCTACACTAGTATCAATTGAACCCTTCATTAGCATCAATTGAACCTTCACTAGCATCAATTGAACCCTACACTAGTATCAATTGAACCCTTCATTAGCATCAATTGAACCCTTCATTAGCATCAATTGAACCCTACACTAGTATCAATTGAACACTTCATTGGCATCAATTGAACCCTTCACTAGCATCAATTGAACCCTTCACTACCATCAATTGAACCCTTCACTAGCATCAATTGAACCCTTCACTAGCTTCGAGGGGAAAGGAAGTTAGGAAAAAGTAAGACAAATAAAACCTTTTTCTTTTTTTAAGAGCTAGCAGAAGGGGAGACAAGAGGACACGAGTGATAAGCTGCGGAAGCGGAGTAAAAAAAAAAAAAAGATTGCAGGAAGCATTTCAACGCAAATAGAGCAGTTGACGAGTGTACTGAGCTCCAGCGGAACTGTGTGAATAATTATAACAAATTAACCAGGACGGGAAACCACGAGCGTAGCGCTGCTCTTCCAACTAGTATACGCACTTAACTCCAAAATAGGCACTTACGAAACAAGGGCATGAACACGCATTCATCACAATTATATTTGTGTGCGTGCACACCCAACACACACACACGCACACAACTTCACACATGTACATGCACTCGCACACACGCAAACGCACACACATATACAATTACACTCATGTATGCGTACATACACTTACGCACAATTACACACTTGTACATGCACACCCACACACATACACGCACAAGCACACCCACACACACACATGTACATGTACACCCACACACACACACGCACAAGCACACACACACGCACAAGCACACCCACACACACACATGTATATGTACACCCACACACACACACGCACAAGCACACCCACACGCACAAGCACACCCACACACACATGTACATGTACACCCACACACACACACACGCACAAGCACACCCACCACATATGTACATGCACACCCATACACACACATGTGCATTCACACACACACACAATTCTGCACACAAACATGCACACCCACTTTTGATATACGTTAGACGGGTTTTGCTAGTTTTTCCAGTTCCACAGCACGACCCTGGGCCAGGCTTGTACATGTGCCCCCTATACCCAGACACACGCACGACCCTGGGCCAGGCTTGTGCATGTGCCCCCCTATACCCAGACACACGCACGACCCTGGGCCAGGCTTGTACATGTGCCCCCTTATACCCAGACACACGCACGACCCTGGGCCAGGCTTGTACATGTGCCCCTTATGACCCAGACCCAGTCATTCACGCACGACCCTGGGCCAGGCTTGTACATGTGCCCCCTTATACCCAGACACACGCACGACCCTGGGCCAGGCTTGTACATGTGCCCCCTTATACCCAGACACACGCACGACCCTAGGCCAGGCTTGTACATGTGCCCCTTAATACCCAGACACACGCACGACCCTGGGCCAGGCTTGTACATGTGCCCCCTTATACCCAGACACACCAAACTAAGATGAGAGGAACAAGCAAGGGGGCAGGGTTGCAGTGCGCTGTGTGAGATTAGTAAACCTGACATCTCTGGAAGAGAAAAGGACAAGGGAAGACATAATTACAACATACAACGTACTCAGAGAAATTGATAGGATAAAGACACATAAATACGCGAGGACCAGGAATAAAAAAACTTAAATGGATGCTTAAAAAGGATGAAAACTGATATATATATATATATATATATATATATATATATATATATATATATATATATATATATATATATATATATATATATATATATATATATATATATCCTAGATAGTAGGTTGGTAGACAGCAACCGCCCAGGAGAGTACTACCGTCCTGCCAAGTGAGTGTAAAACGAAAGCCTGTAATTGTTTTACATGATGGTAGGATTGCTGGTGTCTTTTTTCTGTCTCATAAACATGCAAGATTTCAGGTATGTCTTGTTACTTCTACTTACACTTAGGTCACACTACACATTCATGTACAAGCATATATTTACACACACTCTGGGTTTTCCTTTATTTTCTTCCTAGTTCTTTTTCTTATTTCCTCTTATCTCCATGGGGAAGTGGAACAGAATTCTTCCTCCGTAAGCCATGCGTGTCGTAAGAATCGACTAAAATGCCTGGAGCAAGGGGCTAGTAACCCCTTCTCCTGTATATATTACTAAATATAAAAGGAGAAACTTTCGTTTTTCCTTTTGGGTCACCCTGCCTCGGTGGAAACGGCCGACGTGTTGAAAGAAAATATATATATATATATATATATATATATATATATATATATATATATATATATATATATATATATATATATATATATATATATATATATATATATATATATATATATATAAGAGTTCTTTGTCCACCTACAGTGGACAGAGAAAGTTTCTATATCTTCAAGAGAGCTCAGGAGGGAAGGAGCTTGGAAGAGTTCTCAGGGAAATTTTCTACACGGTTCGTAAAATAGGGACGAGGGGAAAGTAAGCAATTAGGAGCTAAATAGAGCAATTTAGTAAAAGCTCTGAGGCGGGGCCAAGAGTTTGAGCAGCCTTATGTAAAAGAAAAGCTGCGCATGTATTCCCCAACAAAAATAAATAAACAGTTCATTTTTGTGAATAAAAGAAAATCCGTATAATAAACCGCGTATATGATACCAACAAAAATTGCGCAATTTTGTATAAAGTCATTGTAAAAATTAATTAAAACTAAACAATAAAACGGCATGAAATAAAAAAATTAAAACGCCCGGCTCAATTGCAAAGGTTGTGTGTTTTACTGCTAAATTGGAGAGCTGAAACTTTCCATTCATACACCATCCCCCTCCCTCCAAACACTCACACACACACACACACACACCTACACATTCACTCATACATACACGCACGCACACACACTCACACTCACAAATATATATATACACATACACATAAAACACACACATATTCTCTCTCTCTCTCTCTCTCTTACACACACACACATACACACACACACACACAAACACACACACACACACACACACACACACACACACACACAAGCACACACAGCCACAGAGTTGTTAGGAAGTGGAATAGTCTGGCAAGTGATGTAGTGGAGGCAGGAACCATACATAGTTTTAAGACGAGGTATGATAAAGCTCATGGAGCAGGGAGAGGGAGGACCCAGTAGCAGTCAGTGAAGAGGCGGGGCCAGGAGCGGAGTCTCGACCCCTGCAACCACAAATAGGTAAGTACAAATAGGTGAGTACACACACCTAGAAGAATGTAAACCCAAGATAAACACTTAAAGTCTTCCTCTAGTCTGGTATTTACAACTTATGAAGAACATAAGTGTGTCACTAGACCTTCAAACACAGGTAAGTGTAAGTCCCGTGACAGACATTTAATCTTCTATTTATTTTTTATTTTGGTTAAAACACTGACCGTTCTTTAAAAAACATGATCTCTAACCCTCAGGTCCATAACAAACTTCGTACTACAGAGACACTTTATTCGTCTGAAAGTCCTTTATAACAGCCACTTGTAAAAATATAAACGTAATGTAAGTTCGTTTTAGTGTTGGTTTAGATCACCTGCACCTCTCTACCTGAGTGTTATGACAAGAAATTAAGCGAATACAAACACAGCTTCACTGACCAAGCGCCACATTATACCTGGAGAGGGTTTCGGGGGTCAACGCCCCCAAGGCCGGGTCTGTGACTAGGTTAGGTTTTAGGCCTAAAGACTACATAAGAGTCATAAAGGCCGGAATCCACTTAGAGACTATCATTTAGTAGCTTTTCAGAGCATATACACTGAGTATATTCATCTCTCTCTCTCTCTCTCTCTCTCTCTCTCTCTCTCTCTCTCTCTTCTCGAAATCACGAGAATTTTTTTCACAGTGCTTATTTTACATATTGTAATATCACCTGTTTATTGGAGGTGTGAAATACAGTGCCTGCACTCTGGAGGGGTGTTGATGTTGCAGTTTTTTAACTGTAGACTGATGGAGTGAATGATGATGAAAGTGTTTCTTCTTTTTTGGAATCTCATTAAGAGACTAGATCCTTTTATTTATATATAAACATCATATATTGAAACTTGTCATTCACTCCTATAACAGGTAACAAACAAAGAATATGGACGCTTAAAAGGATCTAGTCTCTTAATGGAGCCATAAAAATTTAGGTGAGTGGTGCTAAGTGGATGGGTAGCAGGGTAGGGGAGGACTCGGAATGGTCTAGTGGGGTGCGTCTGTGAGTGGAGAAAGGGTGGGGTGTTAGGGGTGGATTAAGGGATGGTAGAGGAGTGGAGGAGAGCAAGCAAGATCCCCGCTTGTAAAGTCGACCGTTTAGATAGTGGGGGTCGCGGATTTCTTCAGTGCAGCCTTCCTTGCCCACTTTAATACACTTCCTGCCTACCAGTCTTCCCCACCACCTCCTCTAAGCTATATTTAAGATAAAATTTGGGAAGCTTTTACAAATGCACCTTTTTTGTGATGATCACATTGTGCACGTTTAATTGTATGTATTATTGCATTACGGACACAATATTGTATTAAAAATGCAAGCGCTAAATTCGTATGAGTGCTACAAAGCCAACAATAATATAATTATTATAGGCATAAAGTTGAAACACTCGATGAACATGAGCCAGTAGGCCTACTGCAGTGCTCCTCTTTTCTTATCATTTATCCTACGATAACACTTTCAAGCCAACTGAAATTATTTGCATTAATGAGTTGAACAAATTCCAGCACTATCACTGAAGTCTATATACCTACCTTTACCTTTGATATACCTTTGAAGAGTTTCGAGAGTATCTACTCTCTGAGCCCGGCCATGGGCCAGGCTCGTCTGGTGCTTGCCTGGTCAACCAGGCTGTTGCTGCTGGAGGCCCGCTGCCCCACATATCCATCACAGCCTGGTTGATCTGGCACCTGGTGAAGATATTTGTCCAGTTTCCTCTTGAAGGCTTCTACACTGGTTCCAGCCGTGTTTCGGATATCTTCTGGTAAGATGTTGAATAGTCTGGGACCCCGGATGTTAATACAGTGCTCCCGTATTGTCCCCACCGCACCCCTGCTCCTCACTGGGTTTAGTTTACACTTTCTCCCATATCTCTCACTCCAGTATGTTGTTATGGCAGTGTGCAGATTTGGGACCAGGCCCTCAAGTACTTTCCATGTATATATTATCATGTATCTCTATGTGAGAATTGTTGGGTGTGAGTTTGACCTGCCTAACATGGTGTCAGTCGACCCACACTGCTTTTCTCTTCGTGTGTTCCTATTCCGTCTCAATTCCTCTTCCAATAATTTGTCTTTAACTTTCCCATCCCTGTATTCTAAATCACTTACGAGACGTTGGTGTCTTGTATTGTGACACGAGGAGGAGAGACGCAGGAAGAGGAGGCTGCGAAGGAGGAGAAGGAGGAGGAAGAGGAGAAGGAAGAGTCGAAGTAGGAGGAGGAGGATGGGGATGTGGAGTAGGCGATGTGGTCGTAATATTTGGCATGCGCCTCTTTCTTTAGCTATAAGCCAGGATCATCTCCAGCAATGCCAAACACGCCAATAAATGTTTAATTATAGGCCAAAATAAACAGGCTATGAAGCATCTGACAATGGCGAGCCAGTAAAGCTATCAACGGCAGTCATTCGGGAGGCCAAGGAGGCACTATCGTCCCGAGGAATTCGCCACTTTTCAAGGTAAGTAGTGCCGAACTAGCAATGAAGACGGGGAATGGCAGTTTGGTGCAGTCTTAAATGCTCACAGCCTACGGTGCTAACTGCATCCCGTACGAGCAAGTCTAGGCTGCTAACAAAAGGTTCATGGAAGCTGGAGGAGAGAGATCGAGGATATATAATTTTTATGCAAACCTTCGTTAAGATTATAAAACTCGCTAGAACCGACCCTGAAATACCCCGTCAGGTTAGCCTGATGGGACGAAGAAAACGCGGCCTCCCAATGGTGGACTCCGGCAAAATCTGGCATCTCACCCCCACGCCTTGGCAGTTTGGTGGGAGCAATAAAGATCATTTCCTGAGAGAGTCACTCGTAAAGTTAAAACTTCACTTTGTGGTATCATAGCCTGGGAAGGTTTACTGCAGGTTTACTGGTGTGATTTTCGGATGTTTTCTGGCTTGCTTGTTCGTCTGAGGCGGCAGTCTGTGAAGGTCATCCCTCAGGTGTTGATGATGGAACGTGGCGCTGCTGGATCATGCTAAACCCTGGCACTGCTTATAATTATCGACACATAAGTAGCCCTTTACCAAGTAAGATCGAAACGTCGTGATCAATTTTAGTCTTAAAAATGTTGGTTATTTGTGCATTGTTCCAGCAACGGAATTGTGACATCTATTCTTTAATATTCGCTACACTATGATGCCATAACATGGCAGTATGCTATGATACAATAACATGGCAGTATGCTATGATACAATAACATGATGCTCGGCTAGCATATTTTTATGCTGGCCGAGCATCGTTTCAGGTCAGCTTACAGTTAAATTTGCCATAATTAGCTTAGGTCACGGTCGATGTTATTTGTTCAAATTACTCACACACACACACACACACACACCCACCCACACACACACCACACCCACCCACACCCACCCACACACACACACACACACACACCACCCACCCACACACACACCCACACCCACCACACACACACACACACACACACACACACACACACACACACACACACACACACACACACACACACGTTGTCAAAATGTATTAGAATAAAAGAAATCACTAATAGACTGACAGACTGAAAATCTTCTTCTTCTTCTTCTTCTTCTTCTTCTTCTTCTTCTTCTTCTTCTTCTTCTTCTTCTTCTTCTTCTTCTTCTTCTTCTTCTTCTTCTTCTTCTTCTTATTATTATTATTATTATTATTATTATTATTATTATTATTAGTTATTATTAATATTATCATCATCATCATTTTTATTGTTATTTTTATTATTATTATTATTATTATTATTATTATTATTATTATTATTATTATTATTATTATTGATTTTAGCTCTTAACAAAGCCATTTTTTTTAAATATAAATGAAAATAAACTCCCTGTTAAGAATTTATAAAACTAGTTGGGTTTTTATTTACTGCCTGGTGATGTTCAGAAAAAAATTAACTAAAAATATAAAAGTACCCAAATTTTTATTATAAAAGTTTAATTAAAAAAATGTTTAAGTCAGTAATAAGGTTAATCCTGGAGTAAAAGGTTCAATAAATATATGTGTATAAATATTTTTTAAACTATGTAGTAAATGGGAACTCAAAAACCAACTCGAAAATATTCTGAAGTAAAATTTCGAAAAAAAAAATGTAGCTCACTTAGATGAGAGAGAGAGAGAGAGAGAGAGAGAGAGAGAGAGAGAGAGAGAGAGAGAGAGAGAGAGAGAGAGAGAGAGAGAGAGAGAGAGAGAGAGAGAGAGAAAGAGAGGGAGAGAGAGAGAGAGACTAAACCATCCAAGGTGGTTTAGTTTTGTTGTTGATTTACTTTCTTTGTGTAATATGTTGAGCCCTGGAGGTGGAAAACACAGTGCCTGCACTCTGAAGGAGGGAGTGGAGGCTGGAAGCACTGTGCTTAAACTCTGGAGGAGTGTAGGTGAGAAATGCAGTGCCTGCACACTGAAGGATGGGTGTAGGTGGGGAGCACAGTGCCTGCACTCTGGAGGAGTGTAGGTGAAAATCAGTGCCTGCACACTGAAGGATGGGTAGGTGGGAGCACAGTGCCTGCACTCTGGAGGAGTGTAGGTGAGAAATGCAGTGCCTGCACACTGAAGGATGGGTGTAGGTGGGAGCACAGTGCCTGCACTCTGGAGGAGTGTAGGTGAGAAATGCAGTGCCTGCACACTGAAGGATGGGTGTAGGTGGGGAGCACAGTGCCTGCACTCTGGAGGAGTGTAGGTGAGAAATGCAGTGCCTGCACACTGAAGGATGGGTGTAGGTGGGGAGCACAGTGCCTGCACTCTGGAGGAGTGTAGGTGGGGAGCACAGTGCCTGCACACTGAAGGATGGGTGTAGGTGGGGAGCACAGTGCCTGCATACTGAAGGATGGGTGTAGGTGGGAAGCACAGTGCCTGCACACTGAAGGATGGGTGTAGGTGGGAAGTACAGTGCCTGCACACTGAAGGATTAGTGTAGGTGGGGAGCACAGTGCCTGCACACTGAAGGATTAGTGTAGGTGGGGAGCACAGTGCCTGCACGCTGAAGGATGGGTGTAGGTGGGAAGCACAGTGCCTGCACACTGAAGGACGGGTGTAGGTGGGGAGCACAGTGCCTGCACACTGAAGGAAGGGTTGAATGAATGATGGAGAATATTTCTTTTTGGGGGGGTCTCCCATCCTTGGTGGGAGATGGCCAATATGGCAGAATTTTTTTTTTTAACGCTAGTATATAGCTAACTTGTGTTCACCGTAGGAGAAGTAAACTTGTTTTCACCGTTCACTTGCACGTTATCGTCTTTTATATAGTTAAAGAGCTATGCTAAATTTAGAGCTAACTAATAGACCCATCAAGCAGGATGGTTTTCCTGTCATACGCCACCACACATGACGGGTTCAGGAAGACGATGAGAATATCGACACGCATTCCACTATGGGTTCACGTCTGTTGGTTAATGGGACGACTTGAAGCCTGTCGACTACAGGAGGGTCATTAAGGCTGCATGTAACCTTTACACCACCAGTTAATTAAGGATACTATAATCCCCGTGTCATTTCGATTTCGTGAGTCTCAACTATGTCCTTATATAAGTTCAGTCGCTACGGCAGTTTTAGTGGCTCTTTTCAGAAGGATCTATAGATACTTTTCACATAGGGCAGTGGCGTGCAGAGGGGATGGGGCGAAGGGGCGGTGGCCCCGGGCATCCAAATGGGAGGGGGCATCCAATTAGAGAACGAAATAAGATAGTGATTTTTGAAATTTCAGCGGCGATAAATCAATTTTTGGAGGCTCACCGCACTACAGAGGCAGTGGTTAGCTCTTTATTCCTTTAACATGGTGTACCCTCTCTGTCCAGAGAAAATGGTGCCCTCCAATTGAAGATGAACAAGAAAGAGAGAAATTAAAAAAGAATGTTCAGACTTTGCAAATTATTATGATAATGATGTGGCAGCCATTCAGTTATATGACGAAATTATTGATTTTGTGATGCTCCTTCGAGCTGCAGGGAATAGAATCCCCCCTGATCCTGAAGATGCTCTGGAGTCTTTACTGGGGTATGGGGGGGATGTCTTTCCGACTGCTTACAATCGCATTTTCAATCGCAAGTTGTGAAAGGTCATTTCCAAACTGAAATTAATAAAAACATATCTGAGGTCTTGAATGTCACATGAGCGACTGACCAACCTGTCTTTAATAAACATTGAAAAAGAATTTCTGACAGCTGATGTAAAAATTGAAGTAGTTCAAGTGTTTTCTGACACCAGGTATCATTTGGGGAAAACAACTTAATAAATTTGGTTTATTTATATTTAAATCGAATAAAGTGTTTATTTCAAGTTTCATCTGTGTTTACATATTCAAAATATCTCCCTTTCTCAAAATATTTCTCAGTACTAGGCCTTATACTTGAGTCTTTGGGGCATACAATCAAGGAGTTGGCCCCGGGCATCACCAGACCTCTGCAGGCCACTGACATAGGGATTACATCTTTGGATGACATATCACGACAGGGGAATTGATATGGGTTCAACAAGAAATGGGAGTATAAAATGAGGGACTCATGTTAGGGCGTGATAATACCTGTTCCTGTAGGTTACTTGAAATTACTTCGGGAGGTCACCGCCCCTGAGTCCCGGTCCCAGACCATGCCTCTGATGAATGTGCTAAGGAACTTGGGACAGGAGAAATTGATATTTCATTATTTTGATTATACCAGAGATGCTTGTAATTTACTAAGAGCGAGAAGTTATGAAGCGCCTCGACGCCCCTTCCCTCACTCGAGAATGTCACTAGTTGTATTCGTAGGGGAAACGTTTCGCCGAGCAGTGGTTTTGTCATTCTAACACAGAGACTAAAAGTAGAGGTGGTGGAAAACACGAAGAAGTAGTTTGAGGTGATCAGTCCCTCAGCCTTGAAAGGCGGTGTTCAGTCCACCAGTCATGATTCTCTGAGTGGTTAGACTGATGTCTGCCTGAGTTTTATCTCACCATGTTTGCGTTCAAAGTGAGTATTATCTGGCCATTTAAGGATCTCGTCTGGAACTACGATAATCTTAACAAAGTTCCTAACAGCTGATGCTGATGTATTTTACATTAAGAAGCAACAGCTCCAGAAGCCTAATGCACAGTCGAAATCTTTCGTAAGTATTCCAAGTGTTACGTATGGGTCTTGCTTATCAATAGATAAAAGCGTTTACACAGTTTTTATTTTGATGTGTGGACAACGCACGCTCTGTGGGCAACTAGAAGGACATTAATAAACATGGCAAATTATGTGAAGCGTGAGGGAATTTTGAGAATAACTGAGAGAAGCAATTTGGAGTTATTACTGAGTCACACACACACACACAAACCTACTGGAGTTCTACGACAGGGTGATAGCAGTAAGACAAGAGAGAGAGAGGGGTGGGTAGATTGCATATTCTTGGAATGTAAGAAGGCGTTTGACACAGTTCCACACAAGAGATTAGTGCAGAAGTTGGAGGACCAGGCAGGGATAACAGGGAAGGCACTACAGTGGATCAGGGAATACCTGTCAGGAAGACAGCAGCGAGTCATGGTACGTGGCGAGGTGTCAGAGTGGGCGCCGGTGACGAGTGGGGTTCCACAGGGGTCAGTCCTAGGACCGGTGCTGTTTCTGGTATTTGTGAACGACATGACAGAAGGAATAGACTCTGAAGTGTCCCTGTTTGCAGATGATGTGAAGTTGATGAGAAGAATTCAATCGGACGAGGATCAGGCAGAACTACAAAAGGATCTGGACAGGCTGCAAGCCTGGTCCAGCAATTGGCTCCTGGAGTTCAACCCCACCAAGTGCAAAGTCATGCAGATTGGGGAAGGGCAAAGAAGACCGCAGACGGAGTACAGTCTAGGGGCCAGAGACTACAAACCTCAATCAAGGAAAAGATCTTGGGGTGAGTATAACACCAGGCACATCTCCTGAGGCGCACATCAACCAAATAACTGCTGCAGCATACGGGCGCCTAGCAAACCTAAGAACAGCATTCCGACATCTTAATAAAGAATCGTTCAGGACCCTGTACACTGTGTACGTTAGGCCCATACTGGAGTATGCAGCACCAGTTTGGAACCCACACCTAGCCAAGCACGTAAAGAAGCTAGAGAAAGTGCAAAGGTTTGCAACAAGACTAGTCCCGGAGCTAAGGGGTATGTCCTACGAGGAGAGGTTAAGGGAAATCGACTTGACGACACTGGAGGACAGGAGAGATAGGGGGGACATGATAACGACATATAAGATACTGAGAGGAATTGACAAGGTGGACAGAGACAGAATGTTCCAGAGATGGGACACAGCAACATGGGGACACATTTGGAAGTTGAAGACTCAGATGAATCACAGAGATGTTAGGAAGTATTTCTTCAGTCACAGAGTGGTCGGGAAGTGGAATAGTTTGGGAAGCGATGTAGTGGAGGCAGGTTCCATACATAGCTTTAAAAAGAGGTATGATAAAGCTCATGGCGCAGGAAGAGTGACCCAGTAGCGGCCAGTGAAGAAGCGGGGCCAGGAGCTGTGAATCGACCCCTGCAACCACAACTAGGTGAGTACAACTAGGTGAGTACACACACACACACACACACACACACACACACACACATACACACACACACATACACACACACGCAGAATACGTTAAATACCGTGACTTAATAAAACAATAGAGGTGGCAACAACAGTGCTGGATACGCTTAGCGAGCAAACTTTCCAGTTTGAGTGCCTCGTTAAAAAGCTTTCATTTTACGCAACTCTGTGCGCGTGCATGTATTTGCGGGTGTGTGCGTGTGCGTGTATTTGTGCGTGTGCGTGTATTTGTGCATACGAATATTTCTGTGAGTACATTTGTCCGTGTGAGTGTATTTGTGTGCGTGAGCATATTATGCGTGTGGATATATATGTGCGTGTGACTGTATTTGTCCATATGAGTGTATATGTCCGTGTAATTACTCACCTATTTATGGTTGCATTGGTCGAGTCTCAGCTCCTGGTCCCACCTCCCAGTAGCCACTACTGGGAGTATGTCCGTGAGTGAGTGCATTTGACCATGTGTTATTATATATAGAGAGAAGCACTAAATTCATAGGAGTCATATAGCGCCTCGTTTGATCCAAGGAAGTTAGGATTGGTCCAATTACCGACATCAATAGCCCTTCGTTGGCATCAAGGAACCTTTTCAGAAAAGCTGGATTGTGAACCAAAACGAATTTTGAGTTTATGTATATATATATATATATATATATATATATATATATATATATATATATATATATATATATATATATATATATATATATATATATATATATATTATGCAAATATCGCAATCAAAGCGATACAGAATGCAAAACAACCACGAGGGAAGTAGAATGATAGCTCTAGGCCTTTCATGTTGCAATCAACACATCATTAGGAGCTTGCAAAATTACAGAAAAGAGGATGATGTCCCAGCAAGTACGTTCCCAGATGACCGTCTTCTCTCCAGTGAAGACGGTCGTCTGGGAACGTACTTCCTGGGAACGTACTTCCTTGATTTTTCAGTGTCTATCAGTCACCAAAATTATTCTAGGAATGATTTTTAACTCACTTAAACTCCTCTAGGTTTGCTGTCTAACTCACCAGAAATGTTCTAGGGTGATGTCTAACTTACCAAAAGTGATCTAGGATGGATGTCTAACTCACCAAAAGTGGTCTAGGATGGATGTCTAACTCACCAAAAGTGATCTAGGATGGATGTCTTACTCACTCAAACTCCTCTTGGGTTGACGTCTAACTCACCAAAAATTGTTCTAGGGTGGATAACTGACGTACCAAAGGTACTCTAGGGTGGATAACTGACGTATCAAAGGTACTCTAGGGTGGATAACTGACGTATCAAAGGTACTCTAGGGTGGATAACTGACGTATCAAAGGTACTCTAGGGTGGACCTCAACCTCAGATGTACACACTGATAAAAGTTTACTCAGTAACTAGGCAACATTAAGTTGTTATCAGATTATATCTTCCCCTGTCACTCTCACTCTTGTGTTGCTGGGCTGGTACAGTCAGTAGCTCACAGTTATGGCAACACTGATGAGTAAGACATATGTGCAACACATAGTTATCTTTATTAAGACAGCTACGTTTCGCTCATGTGTGTGTCGCCATTTGATCTCTTCGGGTTTAGCAATTCTTAAGTGAAAGGACAGAAATCTAAGTTGTTTACATGCATCATGCGTGGTGTCAGCGCTGCGTGACCCGCAGAGGTGAACTGCGTGACAACATTGAGCAAATACGTATTAAGCGTGACAGTCTTAATATAAAAATTTTTGCTTTTCTTCTGGCTTTCTTGCGAAGCATAGTCACGCACTGTCTTAGCTTCCTTGACAATGAGGTCATGCTCAGCTGCTGTAAACAGTGTATGTATGTATGTATGTATGTATGTATGTATGTATGTATGTATGTATGTATGTATGTATGTATGTATGTATGCATGTATGTATGTATTCATGTATGTTAGTTACCATTTTGTCCTAGGCACATGTCGATTAGACACTAGGCCTGTTGTATATATGTGTGTGTGTGTGTGTGTACCCGCCTAATTGTACTCACCTAATTGTGGTTGCAGGGGTCGAGACTCAGCTCCTGGCCCCGCCTCTTCACTGATCACTACTGGGTCCACTCTCTTCCCTGCTCCATGAGCTTTATCATACCTCGTCTTAAACCTATGTATGGTTCCTGGATCCACTACATCACTTGCTAGACTATTCCACTTCCTGACAACACTATGGCTGAAGAAATACTTCCTAACTGTGTGTGTGTGTGAGTGTTAGTTACCACCCCGTCCCAGGCACACATCGACCAGACACCAGGCCTAATGTATATGTACTCACCTAATTGTACTCACCTAATTGTGGTTGCAGGGGTCGAGACTCAGCTCCTGAGTGTGTGTGTGTGTGCGTGTGCGTGTGTACTCATCTAACTGTACTCACCTAATTGCGGTTGCAGGAGTGTATGTATGTATGTATGTATATATGTATGTATGTATGTATGTATGTATGTATGTATGTATGTATGTATGTATGTATGCGCAAATAAATCACTAAGGAAGGCAGCAGTGTCTTCACGAATGTAACACAACAACAGTGAAAGATAATGAAATTCCAAGCTCTTCCGTGAACTCTCACTTTCTCGAGAACGTGACACAGATCACGAAAACTCTTGGAATTTTATATGCAATTCGCTGCGGTTAAATTGCACATATGTCAATTAATGGGGAAACACTAAGCCCCTTGGGATATTACAGCGCCTGGGAAATGGGAGGTAATCAGGTTCTAAGCAGAGAATGAGAGAGACGTAAATTTTTTTTATGCTAGACATAATCTCTACTTTTTTCATAAGTTCGAAGTGATTTCGTTCTCATATATATATATATATATATATATATATATATATATATATATATATATATATATATATATATATAATATATATATATATATCTTTCTTTCTTTCAACACGTCGGCCGTTTCCCACCGAGGCAGGGTGGCCCAAAAGGAAAAACGAAAGTTTCTCCTTTTACATTTAGTAATATATTCAGGAGAAGGGGTTACTAGCCCCTTGCTCCCGGCATTTTAGTCGCCTCTTACGACATGCATGGCTTACGGAGGAAGAATTCTGTTCCACTTCCCCATGGAGATAAGAGGAAATAAGAACAAGAACTAGTAAGGAAATAGAAGAAAACCCAGAGGGGTGTGTATATATGCTTGTACATGAATGTGTAGTGTGACCTAAGTGTAAGTAGAAGTAGCAAGATGTACCTGAAATCTTGCATGTTTATGAGACAGAAAAAAGACACCAGCAATCCTACCATCATGTAAAACAATTACAGGCTTTCGTTTTACACTCACTTGGCAGGACGGTAGTACCTCCCTGGGTGGTTGCTGTCTACCAACCTACTACCTAGAATATATATATATATATATATATATATATATATATATATATATATATATATATATATATATATATATATATATATATAAAACAATGAAACCACGAAACAAATGGTACTGAAACATTTACGAAACTGCGGCAGGCCAAGAGACAACACAACATGCGTGTCACCATTCCGCCACCGACAGGATCGGTGGCGGAATGGATATGGCGGGACAATGTGTCGTGGGGTCGAGCCCTTGGCCTGCCGCAGTTTGGTAAATATATATATATATATATATATATATATATATATATATATATATATATATATATATATATATATACTTTAATTATTAAACCCAGGGACTGAAGTATACTTTTATCATACACTGAGAAATATACAACTTCGTGTGCATATCTTAGCAAAAACACAATTTTAATATGCTTAGATAATATTTGTCATCATAAGTATAATCATTTCTTAATTTTAATCAAAATATTTCGTTTCCTGTCACATCTGACTGGCACTTACAATCAACAAGAATAATATATCTATTTTTTTTAAGTAGTTATGCTCAACGACCAATTAATGTGGCCGCCAATTACCCCAGGCGAGCCAAGAACGTGCTAATTGCGTCTCCGTGAACTTTTCAGGAGGATAATCACGAGGGAGACAAAGTGTAATTCATCTTGTCGGTTCGGCAAGAATAAAAATGAAGAGTGCAACTACAACGAAATTGGATGCTTAATGACATTACTGGACAATAACCTTCGTTTATGGGGCGCTATGAGTATGGGGAGGGGGAGAGAAAGGAGTGGCTGGAGAAGAAGAGGAAGGAAGGTGAAGTAGGAACCAAGAGATGATGGATGGGAAGGAGAGAGGAAACATCAAGAAAGTGAGAGCTGATAGTGGGAAGGGATTAAAAAAGGACGGGAAAAGCCAGAAAGGGGCAAGTTAGAGGCAGGAGGTGGAAACTATGGAGGTATACCTGGAGTATACATGGAGAGTAATAATATAATCGCTCTGTGAATCTTGATAAATATAATAAATAAATATATATATATATATATATATATATATATATATATATATATATATATATATATATATATATATATATATATATAACTTTTTCTATATTAAACATTCGGTTTCAACTAAGCACAGTAATGATGAATACAAAAAAAATAGCTGAATGGTACGAGTGAACCTACACAGAGACAAACATTGGAAAGTATTTCAGTACACATACGTCTTGACAACTTAATGGTTACTGACGTCCCTTTATGTGCTACAAGCTTTGATGCATAATTGCAACAAGCTTATTACGAATAAAAGTCACAGTGTCGTAGCTGGAACAGTTCATCTCATGACGACGTTGCGGTTCGTGGTGGACCACTGTCATGTCACAAGTTTGGGACTTGACAAAGGTCCAGGAGAAGGTAGACGAGGTTAATTACTGAGGTCTATCTTCACTCTGGCTACTTCTACTACCTTCAGTTTTGATTGTTGTACACGCTTCTCTAACTCCACTTCTAAGAAAAAAAATCTCACTGTACTAGCTATTAATCCAAACAGTTAGTGATTTTACTCTGTTTTCCAGCGTATTAGTCAACTCCGCATTCCCCGGAATATAATCAGAGAAATTTATGTTGTTCTCAAAAGGCACAACATGCGGGTTATATCCTCTTACTGAGACGACATTTCGACCACCATGGACTTTAAAACCAATTCTCACGAAGCAAAGGACAGTATAGCAGAAGGCTCTCTTCTCCCTCCGGCTACACCGACTGCTACAAAAATGGGAAAGAACTTTTAATAAGAAAAGTGGAACTGGATTTGAAAACTAGGAATGCAACTACAGCTACTACTACTACTATAGTACTACTACAACTACTGCTACTTATCCTATCACCAAACATTCGTCAGAGTTCCACTGGCCACAGCCGGCTCTTACAACTTTGGGTGTGTTTTTTTTCCTGAAAAAGCCAACTGTTTACTCGCTGTTTGAAGCTATAAGGAGGAAGAGAAGGAGCAGGAGGAGGACCACTTTAAAAAGTTCTTACTGTTTAAAGGAAAAGAAGAACGAGGAGGAGGAGAAGCACTTCAGAATGTTATGATTATTTGTGAATATGAAGAGGAGAAGCAGGTAGGGATGGGGTGGATGAGAGGGAGGATGTGGAGGAGAGATTGGAAGAGGATGAGACGGAGAAAGGAAGGAGAAAGAAGCAAAGGAGGTAAAAATAGGCTGTGTTGGTTTATTATTATTATTATTATTATTATTATTATTATTATTATTATTATTATTATTATTATTATTATTATTATTATTATTATCATTATTATTATTATTATTAATACATTATTAGCCCGAAGGAATGGGAGGCAATCAAATTCAATCCGTAAAAAAAGTGAGAACAGATCCAGTTCCTTTGATCAAGAGCCTCTCATCAGCATCAAGGAACCTCCCTCGTTGGGTGTACGAAGAGGAGAGAAGAAAATTAGAAGAGAGATAATAATAAGATGTAGAGTAGGAGATGATACACTTGGCACTTGCAAATATTTATATTAATCCTTACTGACAAATATATTTATAAGAAACAACATGTAGTTTATGGCCTTTCATTCAGAAAATGTTTCGTCCAACATCGACTCTGTCGAAATGAAAATTAACAAAGAATGAAGCTTGTGTTTCCTGCAGGTTGCCAGTAGAACACCACAACGTTGCTACTGCAACCTTATGATCCTTGTTTTTCCCTCGTAAATCACCTTACACACACACATTATATATATAAAACAATGAACTAATTCCCCCAGGGCACAAGCTTTGAGTACTGGTGAAGATGTACCTAAAATCTATTATATCACTGGTTTCTAAGATTATTATTATTATTATTATCGTTATTATTGTAATTATTATAATTATTATTATTATTATTATTATTATTATTATTTTCCTAAAATCTGTTATACACTGGTTCATAATAATAATAATAATAATAATAATAATAATAATATAATAATAATAATAATAATAATAATAATAATATTATTATTATTATTATTATTATTATTATTATTATTACTACTATTATTATTATTATTGTCGTTATTATCATTGCAATTATTATAAATATTATTATTATTTGTTTTTCAGTGTATATAATTTTCTTCTTTCTTGCATATTTAAATATTTTTTCGATGTTTATTTACTTTAATGCAGATTTACCGTAATTTACCTTCCATTTTGTTTTCGTTATTAATATATTTATTCTTTTGCTTTGCATTCTTATCCGTATATTACTAACATAGAAAATGTTTGAGGAACATGAATAAAATGTTTGATGAGCACTGGAAAAAAATGTTTTGAGGAGCATAGAGAAAGAATGTTTGAGAATTACAGTATTATGATCAGTGAGAACGGTGGGAGCGCCTGAGACACAGGAAGCAATCAGATTTGATCCAAGGAGAGACGAGGATAGCTGACAATCCCAGGATCAAGAATCCTTCACCGGCATCAAGGCAACTAACTCCCTTGAAGGCAAGAGATGAAGGATCGGGGAAGGAGTGGGAAAAGTGTACTGAAATAATCGGGTATAAAGCAATGTAATAAATAACGTGAAATATGCTGATAATAAAATGTCGTGTAAAGAGAGACGGAGAGGAGAGAGAGAATAGCTTATGCCGAGGGGGATGGATGAAAGAGGGAAGAAAGAAGATGAAGGGAGGAGTAGGAAAATGAGGATGAGAGGAGGGGAAACGGATGAAAGGAGAATGAGAGAGACGGAGCTGAGAAAGAGAGAGAGAGAGAGAGGAAGAGAGAGAAAGAGAGGTGAAACTAGAGTGAGAGAGAGAGAGAGAGAGAGAGAGAGAGGGAGGGAGGGGCACGGAGAAGCAAATCTTGCCTGGGTTATTGTTGTCATGTATACTCGCCTTCCTCGACTCGGTAAAAGGGGGAAAAAGGTGTATTTGCTCGGGCTCCAAAATGAAGCATGAAAAATGCATTATTTGGCTCGACAATAGGTCCTGCAACATTAGACTTTGCTCCCATTGTGCGCATGACGCACGCACACGCACGCACACGCACACGCACACACACACATATTAACAAGGATGTTCACCTGTATCAAGAAGGTGAACTAGAAGGTAGAAAGCACGTTAAAAAAAATTTCTTCATAGAGTCACAAAGAGTGATGGAATATGAGTCAAGTGGAGCATATGTAATACACAGCCAACATAAACTTCTTTCTAATTATACGACCAACCTATACACTACAGCCTTGACACTCTAGTATAGCTTTATTGATGTAATTAAAAATATGCAGTAACAATTACGTATTAGGTAGACTCTCTCTGTCTCCCTCTGTCTGTCTGTCTCTCTTTCTCTCTCTCTCTCTCTCTCTCTCTCTCTCTCTCTCTCTCTCTCTCTCTCTCTCTCTCTCTCTCTCTCTCTCTCTCTCTCTCTCTCTCTGTTTGTTATTCAGGACTATAAAACAAATTTGCAAGTCGGAAATCACGGTGGAACTGATATTAACCCGACGATCTTGGTACTTAGCTAATTTGGTAAATTGGTTAACCGATGATGAGTCTAACTGGCAAGGATCTGGTATACTCTGAGACTCTTAGGTTAAATATCCATACCTAGAAAGAGACTGCATTTCCTTGTATTTACACAAAATACTTTTGATATTATTTCCAATGAAAGACCAATCTGAAAGAAGAATGCAAAGGTAATGACTTACACTGGAAAAGATAGTTTTTTTTTTTTCCCCTTGGAATTATTGTTTCATTCATGGGGGAGCGTTAACCCGTAGGGATCGTAAGTCGCTGGAGAAATGGGAGGCAACCAAATTAGATCTTTAGGAAAGGGAGGGTATTTTTAAATCCTTTGACGAAGAGCCCTTCACCGGCATCTATAGGTCCATACCTTCAAGGGTCCAATAGAGTGGTTGACGCTGGAATGGGATCTTGGGGGAGGTAATATGTGCTACATCCACTGGAAATCTTGAAATATATTCGATAAGGTGAGTTTCGATGTAGGATTTTCCCTCTCGTTCTTTATAGAAGTTCTCTATTGTAGGTGTCTCCCCTCTGTATGAGTATCCCTCTCAGCGAGGTGTCCCCCACCCCCGTCATCCTTATATAGGAGTTCCCTTGTAAAGTTACGCCGGGGACACGAGTCCCCTTCCCACCCACTCGCCTAATGACCCTCGTGTCCCCACCCTCCAGGCCACTTCGCTCTAATTGGCTATTGTTGGCTGAAAAATCCCGATGAGTCTCGTGTTGGATTATGTACCAAACCACCACCAGCACCTCCGCCACGACCCCCACCACCACAACCACCACCACCACTATCTCCATCACCACCTCCACTACCCTCACTACCACCTCCATCACCTCCCTCACCTCCATAACCCCCACCTTCAGAGTTTTTCCTGATCCGCCCACACACACAAGCTTTCCCTACGCCAGGTTTCTTTTTTCCTCTCTCATTCCATTAGTTGAGTACAGTTAGGTAGTATCACTAACACTGGTAATTTTTAAAGGTCTGTTTCACCCGACCGTGCAAGATACCAGTGAAAGCACAGCCATTACAGCAATCCAGTGAATGAGAAATTAAGCGTATACCAGATTTTATCTTTGTGAGAAACCACATACACCCACCACCACGTTTGGTGGTCGGCGTATGAACAGTGAATTTATTAACAGATACCATAATACACACGACCTACATACAGCTTTAGTATGGTGTTAACCAGCTCGAGGCTTGTCAAAAACTGAAACTCTGGGAAGACCCTAAATACGAGGTGATCCTGCCGACCCGACCATGCTTAAAACTAATTATTGATGGCATGCAGGAATGTGGTCATGTGAATTGCACATCAGTGTAATAACATACTTGGCGCACGTCTTTTGCCCTGAGAAGACGGAGGATCAAGCTTCTACCACTTCTTGTGTTGACCCACACAGATTTAGTGACTAAGCCTAATATTCAGTATTCGTTAGATCTATTTTTTCCTGAAAGGTGCTTTGATGAAGTGAATGGTTCTTAATCCAAGGAAATGGAGCCACCCTTTCTTGAATCAACCCTGATTACCTATTCCCTGGACACTGTATGACCCTTTTGAGCTTACTGCTTCAAAATAATAATATTTAATGTAATAATAATAATAATAATAATAATAATAATAATAATAATAATAATAATAATAATAATAATAATAATTTAAATTACCTATTAATCTCATTCAAGAACTTTTTAATCCTTATAACATTTGTGGCAATTTTAGAGAGATTTTTAATTTTACAAGATTCACCACTTTCTTATGTGTTTTTACAAGATTCACCACTTTCTTATGTGTTTTTACAAGATTCACCACTTTCTTATGTGTTTTTACAAGATTCACCACTTTCTTATATGTTTTTACAAGATTCACCATTTTCTTTTGTGGTTTTATCGGCGTGTTTACAAAATTTATCACTCTCTTCAACGTGCTTACAACATTCACTTTCTTCAGCATGTTTACAAGAGTCATCACTTCAACGTGTTTACAAGATTCATTACAAGTAGTATTTTAAGAGGGTGAGAAGGAGGTAACGTAGAACGGCGTAGGATCAGGGTGACAGGGAGAATAGAATAATATCGGGGTGTAGCAACACAGAGGTAGGCAGGAAGGGAAGAAAGGGGTGAAGTAGTGTACAACACTAGGGTGAGGCTGGCATCAGTATACCACACCGGGGTGGGGCTGACAGCAGTGTACCTCACGGGAGTGGGGCTGACAGTGTACTTTACAGGGGTGGGGGTGACAAAAGTGTACCACATGTGAGTGCTGGGATAGTTTGGGTGTACAATAAGGGGGTGCGGGAGGGGGGTTGACTGGGGTGTAGCACCCCACCATCAACCCCTCCCTCCACACACACACACACAATACCTCCTCCAGGCTGGCCCTCACTCACTGGCACTCCTCCTGCATAATGCCACCCCTTCACCATTGTTGCACACAAAAGGGACATAGCAGTATTCGGAGAAAACGATAGGATCAGACAGGCATACGCACACACGCACGCACACGCATGCATGCACGCATTTTCGTGAAAAAACAAGTAAAGGAACCTGGAGAAATGCAGTGCCCTTCTGGAGCCCGTGTATAACGTATGTATGAAGTATCAGTATACGCAGCATCAAAATGGAGCCATATCACCTGAGCAAGTATGTCCAGAAAGTAGAGAAAGTGTAGAAGTTTGCAACAAAACTGGTCTCAGAAAAGTAAGGAGAATGAACTATGAACAGAGAATAAATATTTTTTTTTAACTATATGGCATCAGAAGAGAGAAGAACCTAAATCAGAATTTTAAGCGGTGAAGCTGTGATCCTCGTTACTTGGGGATCACCTCACGAAACTGTAAGCACTGGACGACTCAGCATACAGACAAATATTATCCTGCTGACCTTCCCTCAAGTCCATATCCTCTGCAGCAGAAGATTCATTGATGGGTGGTTGATTGCCCTCGTACCTGTGACGATTTCAGAGTGCTGACTTCACCACCACAGAGACTCGACCTCGTACCTGTGACGATTTCAGAGTGCTGACTTCACCACCACAGAGACTCGACCTCATCGCCTCTGATTCATTTCATAGGAAGATGAGACATAATCCACAACTCAGATTATATCTATACACTTTGCAATTTTTCGATCATGAGTAATGTTATTTAAAAAAAAAAAAAAAAAAAAAAAAAAAAAAAAAACTTCACCACCACAGAGACTCGACCTCGTACCTGTGACGATTTCAGAGTGCTGACTTCACCACCACAGAGACTCGACCTCATCGCCTCTGACTCATTTTACATAGGGAAGATGAGGACATAATCCAACAACTCCATTATATCTATACACCTTGCAAATTTTTTTCTTTGTATCATGAGTAATGTTATTTTAACTGGTACATTAACATATTTATGTAAACTACCTCTTCTACTATATATAATTGATATTGATATATAGTAAAGAAGAAGGGAGGAAGGGCAAGAGGAAGATAGAACAGGTAAAGGTTTCAGTTATTCTGAGCACCATAATTATATCAATGTAAGGAGGAAGGTAAGATATTTTGGCGACGTACCCAGTACCAGCCTGGCCTGACACCCTCCCTCTTGGCAACCCCGAGGAGGTGGAGAACTGGCATGCGCACACGCAAGAACTCGGCGCCACCGTCAAGTCCGGCGTACCTTGTCTATCAAGCAAAACAACTCGAGAAGTTACCAAGGATTGCGATGCAACTCAAATTAATAATCCTAGAAGAGAAGAGGATTAGAGTGGACATGATTGTGACATAGGAAAGAACTCAGGAGACTAGACAGTGTGGATAGAGAATGTTTGATGTTCATTGAGGCTTATGGGAGTAAGATGGCGACTAAGGATGTAGAGAAGCGACCGGGACCAATGTAAATGTGTTTTGAGTCGCTGAGTAGTAATTGGAAAACTCAAGATGTAGGGGAGCTGGAGAGGAGACACACTTGACACAACAAGTTTATATTGGGACAACGTGTGTCTTGGGACAAAGTGTGTCTTGGGACAACGTTTCTTGGGAAAAAGTGTTTCTAGGGACAACACACACACACACAGACACAAACTACACGTTCAAGAACTATACATACATACATACACATCCTGTGAGTTATGATTATCTCTCCTGTTATTCTTCCCTCCTTCACTGTTGGAGTCACCTTCCTCAATTATGTCCTCATAACTCATGTCTTACAGTTGGCCGACCTATGCACTTTTCATTTTGACCTGTTTAACTAAAGAATGGCTCCAAAGTGGTTCTATATACTCGGGTATTGTTCTTATTAACTTTGTTCATAATTTTGTTTTTTGCAATAATATGTC
This sequence comes from Cherax destructor, assembly GCA_009830355.1. Lineage (NCBI taxonomy): Eukaryota > Metazoa > Arthropoda > Malacostraca > Decapoda > Parastacidae > Cherax > Cherax destructor. The sequence continues at coordinate 23,032 of WNWK01005024.1, read as the reverse complement.
CTTTAGTTCTATGCAAAGTGTCAGTATGTTCTACGTACATTTGTTCCATGCATAACATCATATACCTTGTACTTTTGTCCCATGCATAGCATCATAATGTACTGTGAACTTTTATTCCATACATAGCGGTTTTTTTCTTTTGTCATTGAACAGAAGAACAGTAGTGGAGACTCGATCCGATATCAGCTAACTGTGGCCTTGTTTCTGCTGAGACAGACTGTTGTCAGTAGCCTTGATGCTAAGGAGTCCTTGCGAGGTAGAACTTATTAACGGTAAGTAAATGAGACACTTTAGGGCGTTTTGTCGACATAGATTATTAATCAATAAAGTCGCTGGTGGACGAAACGTCTTCACTAATAAAAATGTCATAACCTACATACTTTACTTTACGTGTGTGCTCTATGTGTATACTCATACCAAGTAACATGGTGTGTTTCTTGCATCATGTCTCACAGCTCGCATGTTGTACACCCTCCCTTCCTTTCCCTTCTCTGCTGTGTCGGGTATTTTCATGTTCGTTCTTTTTGTGAACTTGACGAAGCTTGTATAGCAAAGCTTTTTTTTTTTTAATAGATCCTCTCTGCCCTATCTGGTATTTTGTTGACATTCTCGTCCGCACTTGCTGCTGCTAAATAAAAGAGGAACAACACTCATCACGGCTTTTGCTTTATAGTTCCGGTACAAGTTTTAAGGAAGGCCTCTGAACTATTTCCAAATACGTTTTGTGTTCGTCTAGGTGAGGATTCCACACTGCTGCTGTATACTCGAGGATTTGATAAATGTGTTGTGCATAGTGATTTAAAAGTGTTCAGGATTTGAAGGTCACTTTAATATTTTGCCAGCATAGAGTAGCTTGTAAATAAGAGAGCAATGCAATGCGGATGATAAGAGGCAAGGATTGCATACACCTCCAGATATGAAAACATTGGCCTTATCTGGTAAGCGACTCCCGGATCACGCAATGCAGCGAGACTACAGCACACTCAATACCTTCGGTAGATTTGTATCTGTCGGTGTTCCTGACAGTAGCATATTATTTTGCTTCGTGTGACATGTCTAGTACAACATTCGATTTGTTGATCCAGTTCCACGAGGCACCTCCGCACACAATGGCACCCACTATTACTCTACGTTCACTATCATTACTATGCCTTTACTTGCGTTGAAGACCAATGCAGCAGCCTGCCTTGGATTTTCTTCAGTTTTCTGTCACTTCTCTTATATGTAAATTGTTAGGATCACTATAGGAACTAAGACTACGACTTACACTCTCCTGCCGTCACATATCTCTTATTGTGTTGGTCTTCCGCCTCAAAGAAATACCTTAATACATGGAAACACTCAGCCAGACCAATAAATTCGTATTCAGATTGTGTATCAAATCGTATACTGTTACAGTTTCCTTTTAGGCTTCTGCAATGTTTGTGAGATATCTTGCAGTTCCTGAGACCATGTTGGTCTTTAATCTTAGGGCTCTGCCTTAAAATGACCAGTGAAGGACTCTCAATTCAAGGAAATGCAATCTACCCTCTCCTTCCATGAATTAACCCTTGACTACCTCCCAGTCACCTGAGTTTAGCGGTTCCCATAGACTATATTAACAATAACAATAATTTTCTGCTATCATGTTCTTTACCTAACAAGTGAACCTTATCAGGGTTGACCTCAAACAGGCATTTACCAGACCAATATTGATGATTTGAAGATATTTGACTTAGAACTTGCAACAGCCATGCTGGTGTGAGATTCGCCTCGGTCTCTAGGTGTTCCAATGACACGGAACGAATTAGGGATATATGGATTGCCGAATATGAAAAGTAGATTTTTAAGAGTTTTACTTTGTGGTTGTAATTTATGTAAATTGATAATGGTAGTGTAAATTTTACAGTATCAAGCACGAAATATGTGTGTGTGTGTATAAGAGAGAGAGAGAGAGAGAAGAGAAAGAGAGAGACAGGGTGTGTGGGTTAAGAAAGAGTGGGAGAGAGAACTCCAAAAAAAAGAGAGAGTAGGGGATGGGGAAGGCGGGTCGACGGAAATATCTCTGAGGTGGAATACAACATTAGCCGTCTGATGACTAAATAACACGTGTTTGTTTAGCCGTGACAAGCAGAGGTGTGTGGAATTGTGTCCGCTAATGATTTTATGTTGTCTCTTTACGTCTGAGTTAATAGGACACAATATGCCGTTTTACGACATTTTATTGACAAGACATTTCGCACAACAGGGACTTCTTCGAAGAAGTCCCTGGTGGGGGAAACATATTCTAAAAAAAAAAAATGCAGTAAAGCCGCGTATTGTATTTTATTATTGTACTTGTCGGTACATAATACCATTGATGTACAGGTAAGTCATCACTGAGAGGCAGTGTGTCTGTCTATTTGGAAGACTGATGTATGAAGACTGATGTATGAAGACTGATGTATGAAGACTGATGTATAAAGACTGATGTATGAGACCGAAGTATGAAGTTAGAAAGTCATCCATAATGAGACATGGATGATTCGACTAATGGACTGCTGATAAATAAGACACAAGTGCAACGCTTCAGTATCTCTATTTACTGAAATAAAGATTTTAAGGTGTTGTATGTGTTGCTTAGTCAACATTTTGTAGTTATTGTATAATATTTTTACAGTCATTATTATTTACACGCGAGGGGACAGTCATGACAGTCAGGGGTCAACGTTTTTTCATTGTATGGGGAATACAATGACAGAGTTTTTACTCTTGATAAAACTCTCTGTGAGCAAAACGTTGTCTTGGTAAAGGTTCACTGAGGATAAAATGCATTTATTTTGTTAATCACTTTCCCTACCTTTCTTCCATCCTTTCCTTTCTTGCTTGCTTCCTTCCTTCCTTCCTTCCTTGCTTCCTTCCTTCCTTGCTTCCTTCCTTCCTTGCTTCCTTCCTTCCAAGCAAGACTTGGTTCAGTGTCATATCAACTACCTTCACATTGCTTATGCAATACCGACAAGTTGATGAGTAAGCCACGTCTGCAACATTTGGGTATCTTCATTGCCGAAACGTTT
>WNWK01005024.1:0-17500 GCA_009830355.1 Cherax destructor | reverse complement strand
TTGTGGGATAGGTAATGGGATGGGAAGAAGACCTATTCATCATAGGGCCACATAGCTTTCCTAGTATTATTAAACAAATGAAACCTGCAATTATGTGTAATTAATAATAATAATAATAATAATAATAATAATAATAATAATAATAAAAGAAATTACAATAATAATAATAATAATAATAATAATAATAATAATAATAATAATAATAATAATTGGATTATCCATCACCAAGAACTCTTTTATTTTGAATTTATGGATAAATTATATGTAAATGTATAATATATAATTAAAAAATGTATAAAATATAAAAGGACAATCTATAAATACAAAGTTGAGGAAAATAAGAAGCAAATGCCACACAAAGATACCAAAAAATCCTTGGTAATGTCCATAAAGTGATCACATTAACTTTATGAAGGAATTTGTAAGCATCTACACATCGCGTTCATCAACCTTATGAAACATCTTATAGCACCTTCCACCAAGACGATGCAACGTCTCTGCCACCTCCTTAAAACACCATCACCACCATATATCTTCGTCGACACGACGTGATACGATCTACTCTGCAAAACATTTTCGCTAAATCGAAGAAACAAATTATTAATATCCGCTTATTAACCAAAATAATCAGTATGCCACCATTAAGTCTCAACCAGAATAATCGACACAGCAGACACTCGCATATGGCTCCACAAAACGCCTCGTCCCTCTGCCAATCACGCAGAGTGCACCCGCGATCACACGATGATCTCAAGATGAAGAGCTAATTTACAAGACTCACTTATATGGCATTTGCTATATACATCTGGGCTATTAATGTAGGGGCATGCGGGTGCCTAGTACTGCACTGGAGGGGTGCAACAGTATATCCGAGTTGCAAGATACAATGCAGACATATATGTAGAATACAAAGACATACTACCCGCATGAATTAAACAGGTGCAGTGTAAGTTACTACCCGCATGAATTAAGACAGGTGCAGTGTAAGTTACTACCCGCATAAATTAAGACAGGTGCAGTGTAAGTTTTTTTTTTTCTGTGCTCCCACGACAAATGGACAAAGCTTTTTATAATCAAAATCAAATCAAAATTTATATTTCTTTGTGTAGTATACAAACTGCAGTTTATATGTAATAAGGCATTGCTAAGCACAAAGAAAAACACTAGCATGTTCACTAGGAAGCTCACTACTGGAGGCAACGAATAAACAGAATATTTGACAGGGACTTAATATAGGTTTTTTAGACTATATGATTTTTAGGGTTATGAGAACTGATGTCCCATGAAAGCCTCTCGGGCTGTGGAATGAGACAGTAGAGTCACAGCTGGTGATGATACAAACATGGCACGAAAGTGCTGTTTGTAAAATCATCCTATTGTAAGCTCTGTGGTTGAGTGGTAACAGCGTTAGGCCTGTTACATGTATGAACCACGGTTCGAATCCCCTTCCATCCTCGTTTATTCAATAACAGTCTTTTATTACGACTTGGATTTATTGAACGAAATGTTTTTACAGAGAAAATATGTCACACTGACTTTTTTGAGAGGTATTATTTACACATGTTACTGTGTAAAATAATTGTAATTCCTCTAAAACTGTGTAAAGTGCACCAAAGTAAACTTACCTGCATGTGTTATTTCTTAATAAAATACCTGTAGTACAGGAGTAGGCAGATGTCTGTTGAACCAGGTATTTCAAGCTCCAGATGTCTGCCTTCAGGGAAATCGGAGTACATTCCTATAACACGTGTCTAGGAGGGACCTATGGTATACCTGGAGTATACCTGGAGAGGGTTTCGGGGGTCAACGCCCCCGCGGCTCGGTCTGAGACCACTTGGACCAATTACAAATGGTCTAAGTGGGGTCGAAACGTCGTCGTAATCTCTCTCTGTGTATAGAAGGAAAAGAATCTTAAGTCGATGTCTCTAACCATCCAGGATCATTACAAAGTAAGATGTGACTTGATAGTTGTACTATATTGTGACTTTTCTCCCTTGGTGTCAAATTCAGTATTTTTTTTTTCACTCGTTCAGTATCTAAATATTATGTTATATTACACCAAATGAGGCAGACTTTAAAACCATTCTAATAAACGAGGTTGTGCTACGTGCAATTATTCGGTTAATCAAGGAAGAGTGATACAGCATTACTCATATATACAGGACGTCGTGAGAGTCATTTAATTTAACGAGATTACGTTAAGGGAGTTCCTCCATCTTGCTAATAGAGCTGACATAAGTATTGCGGATGGTCAGTGCAATAATAATAATAATAATAATAATAATAATAATTAGTAATAATAAATTAATATATATAAAATAATAATAATAATAATAATAATAATAATAATAATAATAATAATAATATATTTTTACAGTGCCCATAGTTGTTAAAAAAATGGATAACTGAAGAGTAGAACAGAAGAGGGTTTCGGGGGTCAAAGCCCCCGTGGCCCGGGCTAAACACACTAGGATCAAAAGTAATCACTAAAAGTAGTGAAGAAAGAAAATGCAATCACCAGGACAAGTTTGCTGGGAACATTTGGGTGCTGGGACCTGATCATTCCCAATGTATATAAGGGTTAGACTACATCAGCTTGTGTAGTCAGGTAAGGCACCTGCATTATGTGATTTTTTTTCACTGGGTGAACTTTAGCCTCGCTGTAAAAATAATGAAGACGGAGACACAAGTGACAGAAAAAGGTTTATCGAGAGAGAGAGAGAGAGAGAGAGAGAGAGAGAGAGAGAGAGAGAGAGAGTGTATGTGTCGTTCCGTATAGAGCTCTGAAAAGACTCGACGAAGCTCTATACTGAGCGAAACGTTGTCCAAATTAATACTTGTTCTATAACTTTTATCTTTTTCGTCTTAACAGTTTGTTTAAGGGTCAGGTCGGACGCAGTTGGTAAAATAAATCTTGGAATAAATCACACAAAGAAAAGTATTATTTGGATTAGCCAGACGCTTAAAAAAATAAAAAAATGGCTCAGCGAGAAACCAATTAGCATCGTTAGTCAGATTAACGAGATGCTGAAAAGTAGTAGTAGCAGCAGCAGTAGTAGTAGTAGTAGTAGCAGCAGCAGGCAGCAGCAGCAGCAGCAGTAGTAGTAGTAGTAGTAGTAGCAGCAGCAGCAGTAGTAGTAGTAGTAGTAGTAGTAGCAGCAGCAGCAGCAGCAGCAGCAGCAGCAGCAGCAGCAGTAGTAGTAGTAGTAGTAGTAGCAGCAGCAGCAGTAGTAGTAGTAGTAGTAGCAGCAGCAGCAGCAGCAGCAGCAGCAGTAGTAGTAGTAGTAGTAGTAGTAGCAGCAGCAGCAGTAGTAGTAGTAGTAGTAGTAGCAGCAGCAGCAGCAGCAGCAGTAGTAGTAGTAGTAGTAGTAGTAGAAGTAGTTGTAGAAGCATTCGTAGCAGCAGCAGCAGCAGCAGCAGTAGTAGTAGTAGTAGCAGTAGGAGGAGTCGTAGCAGAAGCACGAGGCCTAATGAGGCCTTCAAAAGCATTATTAAAATAATTTTTCGTAATAGTGAAAGACCATTAAAGAGGGTTAAAAATAATCGTCCTCAAAAATCATTATTATTCGTATTACAAAGAGTCGAATATATATATATATATATATATATATATATATATATATATATATATATATATATATATATATATATATATATATATATAGGGAAGGCGGGTAGGGGTCGGCCTAGGAAAGTTTGGAGGGAGGGGTAAAGGAAGTTTTGTGTGCGAGGGCTTGGACTTCCAGCAAGCATGTATATATATATATATATATATATATATATATATATATATATATGTGTATATATATTTTTTTTATTAACACATCGGCCGATTCCCACCAAGGCAGGGTGGCCCGAAAAAGAAAAACTTTCATCATCATTCACTCCATCACTGTCTTGCCAGAGGGGTGCTTTACACTACAGTTATAATACTGCAACATTAACACCCCTCCTTCAGAGTGCAGACACTGTACTTCCCATCTCCAGGACTCAAGTCCGGCCTGACGGTTTCCCTGAATCCCTTCATAAATGTTACTTTGCTCACACTCCAACAGCACGTCAAGTATTAAAAACCATTTGTCTCCATTCACTCCTATCAAATACGCTCACACATGCTTGCTGGAAGTCCAAGCCCCTCGCACACAAAACTTCCTTTACCCCCTCCCTCCAAACTTTCCTAGGCCGACCCCTACCCCGCCTTCCCTCCACTACAGATTTATACACTCTCGAAGTTATTCTGTCTCGTTCCATTCTCTCTACATGTCCGAACAACCTCAACAACCCCTCCTCAGCTCTCTGGATAATAGTTTTGGTAATCCCGCACCTCCTCCTAATTTCCAAACTCCGAATTCTCTGCATTATATTCACACCACACATTGACCTCAGACATGACATCTCCACTGCCTCCAGCCTTCTCCTCGTTGCAACATTCATCACCCATGCTTCACACCCATATAAGAGTGTTGGTATAACTATACTCTCATACATTCCCTTCTTTACTTCCATGGACAAAGTTCTTTGTCTCCACAGACTCCGAAGTGCTCCAATAACCCTTTTTCCCTTATCAATTCTATGATTCACCTCATCCTTCATAGACCCATCTGCTGACATGTCCACTCCCAAATATCTGAATACATTCACCTCCTCCATACTCTCTCCCTCCAATCTGATATCCAATCTTTCGTCACCTAATCTTTTTGTTATCCTCATCACCTTACTCTTTCCTATATTCACTTTCAATTTTCTTCTTTTACACACCCTACCAAATTCATCCACCAACCTCTGCAACTTCTCTTCAGAATCTCCCAAAAGCACAGTGTCATCAGCAAAAAGCAACTGTGACAACTCCCACTTTGTATTTAATTCTTTATCTTTTAACCCCACACCTCTTGCCAAGAGGTGTGGGGTTAAGATATATATATATATATATATATATATATATATATATATATATATATATATATATATATATATATATATATATATATATATATATATGAAAAACTCATCATAGAAACCAAGGACCACAGGGCGACCAGCTTCCTCTTTCAGAGACTCAGTGTTGCGACCCAGAGGGAAAATGCCTGCAGCATTCTGGGCACGCGGCCCACTGCCGGGAAGCTGGACGAAGTATTTGACATGTAGCTCTGAGTTGTTATCTATGTTGTTTTACTCCCTATTGTATTCTTGTCAATGTATTCTGTCTATATATATATATATATATATATATATATATATATATATATATATATATATATATATATATACGTGTATATATATATATATATATATATATATATATATATATATATTTGCGGCGATGCGCACGCCGACCAATATGGTCTACATGGTCTTAACTGTTCTAAAACCAAGGGTTGGCATGCAAGACACAATGAGGTCAACGATATCATAAAGAGAACCCTCGCTACAGCTGGATGCCCAGCCGAGAGAGAGCCTCGATCACTAGCAGCCAACAACGCCCACAACCCAGCAAACCGCCCCGACGGGATCACCATCTATCCTTGGAAGAATGGCAAGCTCTTAGCATGGGATTATACCTGTGTGTCGACACTGGCTGACACCTACATCCATCACAGTGTTGGGCGACAGGGAGGAGCTGCTGACCACAGAGAGGAGTACAAGATCGGCAAGTACAGGGACATAAGCCAACAGTATAAATTTGTCCCAGTGGGATCAGAGACCTTGGGAGCGTGGGAAAAAATGCAACACGTTTCCTTAAAGAGCTGGGTTCCAGACTCATCGACACCACCAGGGACCCAAGGGCAGCCACGTTCATGTTCCAGCGTCTCAGCGTGGCCATCCAGAGAGGAAACGCATGCTGCATACTCGGCTCGCGTCCGGCTTCGGAGGAGCTGGAGGAGATTCATAATCTTTGACAAATTGTACCATTGTATTCATGTTCACGTTTGTGTGTTTTATAAATGTATTCTGTCTATTAATAAAGCATTTATATGTATGTATGTGTGTATATAGGATGGGGTGGTAGGAGAAGTGGAATATTCAAACGGCTTCAGGAAGAAATCCAAATATTCTTCCTTGATGCCTTTTTATCCACTTCTCCGAGGCTATGGGTCCCACAATTTGCACTAGAGGTGGACCCCATCATATATAATAAAAAAAAATATATATATATATATATATATATATATATATATATATATATATATATATATATATATATATTAACATGACCAAGAAAATAAATTTCAGTTCTGATAAACGAGATGAAGTAATGTATTGTTGAAATTATTGATAATAACCAGAGTATTGATGTTATTGATATTACTGATATTTTTTATATTACTGATATTACTGATATTATTGATATTACTGACAATATTGATATTACTGTCATTATTGATATTGATATTACCGATATTATTGAGAGTATTGATATTATTGAGATAGTTGATATTATTGATATTACTGGTATTATTGATATTATTAATATTATAGATATTACTGATATTATTGATATTACTGGGATAATTAATATTATTGATATTACTAAGATAAGTGATATTATTGATATTACTGATATTATTGAGATAAGTGATAATATTGATATTACTGATATTATTGAGATAAGTGATATAATTGATATTAGTGATATTACTATTATTATAGATATTACTGATATTATTGATATTATTGATATTAATAATATCAATGATATTCTTGATATTACTGATATTATTGATATTATTGAGATTACTGAGAACTGAAAAGTATTATTCATACTAACGCCATGAGTTCCAGCTCTTGGACCCGCTTCTTAGCATTCAATTGAGTGATGTGATTTCTCTGTGTGATGTACACTGTGAGGGAAGAATCTGGCTGCGAGAGCTTTCGATAAAGTTCCACATCAGAGACTATTGAGGAAACTTAAGGCACACGGAATATATTTTTTTTTCCTGGATAGAGGCATGGTTGACAAATAGGCAGCAGAGAGTTTGAATAAATGGGGAGAAATCAGAATGGGGGCACGTCACAAGCGGTGTTCCACAGGGGTCAGTGTTGGGCCCCTTGTTGTTCACAATTTACATAAACTACGTAGATGAGGGAATAAATAGCGACATAAGCAAATTTGCTGATGACACCAAAACAGGCCGTCCAATTAATTCTAATGAGGACTTTAGAGCACTCTAAGATGATTTGAATAGACTGATGCAGTGGTCTGAGAAGTGGCAGATGCAGTTTAATATAGACAAATTCAAAGTTCTAAATGTTGGACAGAAAAATAACCATGCCACATATAAACTAAATAATGTAGATCTTAATATTACGGATTACGAAAAGGATTTAGGAGTTCTGGTTAGCAGTAATCTGAAACCAAGACAACAGTGCTTAAGTGTTCGCAATAAAGCTAACAGAATCCTTGGCTTCATATCAAGAAGTATAAATAATAGAAGTTCTCAGGTTGTTTTTCAACTCTATATATCTTTGGTTAGGCCTCATTTAGATTATGCCGCACAGTTTTGGTAACCGTATTACAGAATGGATATAAATGCTCTGGAAAACGTACAAAGGAGGATGACAAAGTTGATCCCATGTATCAGAAATCTTCCCTATGAGGATAGACTGAGGGTCGTGAATCTGCACTCTGTAGAAAGGCGTAGAATTAGGGAGGATATGATTGAGGTGTATAAATGGAAAACAGGAATTAATAAAGGGGATGTAAATAGCGAACTAAAAATATCTAGCATAGACAGGACTCGCAGCAATGGTTTTATGTTGGAAAAATTCAGATTCAGGAAGGATATAGGAAAGCACTGGTTTGCTAATAGAGTTGTGGATGAGTGGAACAAACTCCCGAGTACCGTCATAGAAGGTAAGACGTTGTGTAGTTTTAAAAATAGGTTGGATAAATACATGAGTAGGTTTGAGTTGGACCTGACTAGCTTGTGCTACTAGGTTAGATGCCGTGCTCCTCCCTTAAGTGAATGTGACTGACCTGACTAGATTAAGGCATTGGCTTAAACCGGTGGGAGAATTGGACGTGCCTTGCATGGGCCAGTAGTCCTGCTGCAGTGTTCCTTCTTTCTTATATTCTTATGTTCTTATGTATAAATAAAATGGTGTTATAACGTGAGTCAATTTCTTTTCTACTCTTGTATTGTAAAAAATAGTTTCTAATGTCTTTATGGCTCCCTTGGGTGTACAGCCGCCATCTATATTCCCTGATAGAGACTAACGGCGCACAGCGGACAAGAGGACGAAAAAGACAATTTCTCTCTGCAACTGTGCCTTTTCCTCTGTCTATCTTTGCTCATCCTTTACCCTCTCATATTAAAGGACATGCTCCTGTCTGCCCTGTCTAAGCCCCGAAGTATTTTTGCGTGTATCATGATCATTGTTCATCTTGATCTATGCTCCTAGTGTGATGTGTGACTGTTCTTGCAGCTTCTCCTCACTGCTCTCGCCTTGAAGTTCCGATATATGTCTGGAGAGACAGCTCTAAATTTTCTCGAGATTCGCCTTGGATTTGGCAAGGTGCGGATCCACACTGGTGCTGTTTACCCGTGGGTAGATCATACATGTGGTAAAAAAAAAAACATAAGATGGGTTCAGAAGGCCTTCCTAATGTTTGCTAACCAATCATTTAGTGTTGATGCTCAAGTTCATACAAGTGACAGGTTTGCCATGATATTCACTCCCAGATTTCTTTCTCCGCCGGGTTTCATGAGCTGTCCTCCTAAGTGGCGTGTTGTCTTTGTTCTAGTTTCCCCGACGTACAGTTTTATACCCGAGTCCTTGTTATGGTTGAGTGCAGTAGTCACTTGTAAGACCAGTGCCAAGGTCATCGTGTAGTTTCCTGTAGTCATCACACTTCATACAAATCTTCAGTTTATGAAGCAGTCTTCAACATGGTACTTTGTGAGTTCTTCCTGCAGTTCAGGAATGCGCAGACTGTGTATCCTTCCCTTTCACGTTTATTCTCCAATTGCCTACTGTAGGCCTCTGTTGGGTTAGTAAGGCTAAATTTATTGTCCCCGGACCAGTGGTGACTCTCAGTGAGAACGTCTGTGTTTCCCAGACGTTCCACGCCTGTCCTCATTATTGTCTCCTCAATTTCCTTGCATGGGATACTTGTCAGAGACACAGGTTTGCAATGCAGGAGACTGTGGCAGTGATGATGTTGGTGGTGATGGTGGTAGAGCAGGTCTTCGTGGGTATTGTGGTGATGGTGATTACTATAAGGGTAACGGTGATAATTATGTTGGTGATGGTGATGGTAATGGTGCTCGGTGATGAAGTCATTATATGATGGCTGCCCTCCAGTTTATGGGGATACCAAAAACTTATTGTCCCTTCTTGTGGTAAATCGATCCCTTTGTTATAGGTGTGTGTGTGTGTGTGTGTGTGTGTGTGTGTGTGTGTTAGTTGTGTGTGTGTGTGTGCATGTGGGAATGGTAATACAGAGGAAAAGGAAATAAAGGGGAAACTAAGAGGAAGAGGTAGATAGATCACGTTGCTTAGAATTCATTGGCTATCCCCATTAATAAAGCTTGAAATTCAAGGAAGAGGAAATAAATATATGATTCAGTCTCTATGCTATCAGAGAAAGATATCCCCATATCCTAAAAGCTTACCCCACTCTACCTCAATGCACGGGGATTGGGGTATGCGTTTCTAATGTACTTAAATGTCAGCATGGAAGATTTGAAACCAATCAGAAAAGTTACTGTCAATAAAAATGAGAAATTGTCAATAAAAATGAGAAATTGACACCTACATAGCTCATAACAATTCCCTAAGAAACAACAGCCTTGAGAGAGTCAGAAGAGACACTATTTTGTTATTCACACAGAGACCAATATCCCAAAAATACACTACACTTTAAATTTGAGGCCGCTTTGAAGTTGCTTTATCAAGTTATAAGTCTTTGAGTTTTGATCAAATTTCGCATGAAAACCATTTTTTATATATGTATTTCTATTGCGCCCCCAGAATTGGGCCTCAATGTATATATTGTATATTTCCATTTTCTATAATTTTATATTGCTGATATTCTCGATAATAGCTAAATCGTTAATATCTTGCTTTATATTATTATTAGAATATTATTTGACCTATTTGACTTAGCTATATTTATTAGGTAGGATGTAATATTTTATGTTGTGCTCGAGAGTGTGGCGTAACTGCCTTGGAGTTGGCAAACTACTGTTATGCTGCCGGCGTCTAGTTGCTGGGAGGAGTCAGTCGCTGACCACACCTGAGCTGGGTGGTTGTTCCTCTTCCCTCTCTCTCTCTGGCCTGTTGACCCTCGTCGAGTCAACACCTCACTACTATTTCTACTTGTTTTCTCGACATTAGACTCTGTTGGGTAGAGTATGCATTCGTTGGTGAGGCGAATCATACTTCTCAGAACTCTGTGTAACTCTGTTCACAGAGAATAGACTAGACAGTGATTTTCGACGTTGTTCTGGGTTGTGTCACATTGACACTCTGATAAAACTCAGGTCTCAAGCTATAGCTCTGGACCTACTTCGATAAGGCATCTGTGCACCGCCACAGTTTGGGATTGCTTATGCTGAACTTAGCTTCAGTAGAAAGGGAGTTTTGTGACTGTTTTGGAGGATCTACTGATGGTCCCCAGTTAGGGTCGATTTTCTATCTCCTTGTTCCTGACGCTGCGTTGCTGTTGCCTGTTATATTGCTGTTCTGCGAATTGGTCATTTTACTGGACAATCAAGCTGTTCTGATTGCCAGTTTGTGAGAGCAGCTAGCTTAAGAGAAGTTCAGTCGTACACTGGTTGAGTCGAGTCTTAGAGTTACCGGGAGCACACTCATACACACATTTATTCTTATTTGTATATATTATTGTTATTACTGACATTGTACCTGATGGTACTTCTGAGTCATTTATATATATGTGCCCTTAGCACAGACTTATTGTATATGAGAGCAGTGTAGGAGCTACCCTCCTAATTAACCTCCTAATTGATATCTTAATTAATATCTTTATATTTGATTTACTTTGCTACCCTAGATTTTCTCACTTTGATAATAAACCTTTTAAATATATTTCGTTGGTTAGTACCCTATCAGTTGCAATCCTCTTAAGATATATAATATGTTGGATAACTGGACCAGGATACTGACTTTGTTGCAAAAGCCCAGTAACAGGCTGGATGCTAGTAGGGCTATCCTTTCTAGTGTTCACTGGAGATGTCTATTACTAATAGATATCGTGTCATTTTGTAACAATTTCCAATTTCTTAAAAAAAAAAAATGGTAAATTGACACCTACAAATCAGAAAATCATTTCAAACCATTCATTAAGATGCACTAGTGGTTAAGGTTTGAAGCCAATCAAGTGAGGCATTCATTTACTGCTGGAAACCAATTTGTTTACTAAAACTGGCAAACTGGAACATTCGCAAACCAAAATCAATATTAAGATTAAGCTGAAGAAATCACGCCAGTGCTAAAGTTTGATGCCGACCAGAAGATGTATTCTCTAGTTATCACACAAATTCATGAAATACTGCTAGTAAATTAGCAAATTTACACCTAAATGAGCTTAACCGCAATAGATGCCATCCTCAAAATAAGATCCATAAGTCACTAAAGAACTCCATCAGATAAGTCATAATCAAGTTACTGAAAAAATTATTATATTATTAGAGTTTAACCTACACTCTCCAACAACAATTCCAACCTTCTTCTAAGTAGGACACAACAGTGATGAAAGTTGGATGCTGATCAGGTTAGGTTTTCTCAAATTATCGAATGGAAACCATAGTCCGGAATGGTCTATGTGCAAATGACCAGTTCCCGGGAACCTGCACATTTTAACAATATCGTGAACTTTTTTCTTTAGTTCTAGTTCACTAATGTTGAAAATTACAAACTGATTAGGTGAGGTATTCTAAGTATGAACGAAAATCTTGAAGGAAGAAAAGAACACTGTACCTGAGTATATGACCGGCTCCGGATTAAAGCCACGCAAAAAAAAATATTTAAGGGTTCACTAAACTCGTGAAATCAGACGAAAAAAATCAGACAAACACTTAAAGGTGCCCATTTGATATGCCTAATAAGAGTTAATGTAATTAATGAATAAAAGACCAATAAAGAGAGACGAAATTAAATTTACACTACACGAACGATGATAAAGCATCAAAGGAAGACTGTAGCAGAACTAAGCCAGTAAAGGTAGACTGCAGTACAGGAGAATGTTAAGACTATCATCAAGATCAACAACAGCGAAGGGAAACTTAGGAATGTCATAAAGGGCTACTACAGCAAGGGGAAATTAAGAGGAGGACCTCATTCAAGGGGAAACAATGTGGCAGGGACCGTAGAGTTGGGCCCCCAAAGGGTAAAACATCTTTGCAAATGAGTCGTTGGCTCCACTAATGGGATCCCTTGAAGCTTTTCTGGACGGGTTAATGGCTTGGTTCCGCCCTGTTAGCTAGACCAGCCATGCATATTGAGGGTTATGTGTTTATCTACGGCGAGACCTGCGCTGATAAGGTCTAGGAAGAGATGGAGAGATTAGGAGGGATGAGGAGAGATTCGGAAGGAGAGGGAAAGACTGGGAGAGAGATGGAGTGAGATTGGGGAGGAATTCAGAGAGAGCGGGAGAAATGGGAGAGAGAGAGAGAGAGAGAGAGAGAGAGAGAGAGAGAGAGAGAGAGAGAGAGAGAGAGAGAGAGAGAGAGGAGAGATTCTGAAAGGTTGTGTGTATATTAAGGGAGAGGGGAGCATGGGATGGGAGGGAGGAAGGATGAGGAGGGGAGAGGAGGAGAAGGAAGGGGAGGAAGGAGGAGAGAGAGAGAGAGAGAAGAACAAGACGACAAAATAAGAAGACTAACCCACCAAATAAGTAAGTCATATGAAACCTATCCAAACCATGAACCAAAATCATTAGATATTCATGTATCGGCTTATCTAAGCCAAGTGTGTGAATGAGACACAATGTGCAGTTCATGGCATTAAATGAGAAGACGTTTCGTCCGTTGGACTACGTGCGGCCAGGAGTAACATCCTGTTTGATCAGGCTCTGATCCACCGGGAGGCCTGGTCGCGTACCGGGCCGCGGGGGCGTTGATCCCCGGAATACCCTTCAGATAGACTAAAGACTTTAACAGTCTATACTGGTATAAAGACAAGCCACGGGGGGTGTCTTGCATAGTTAAGATCGCCTGTCTGCGATTGTTTGCTATATATATATATATATATATATATATATATATATATATATATATATATATATATATATATATATATATATATATATATATATATATATATGCAAGACAACCACTATGAAAAAATAGAGGAATTCCAAGCGCTTTCGTGACAACTCACATTATCAAGGAACTATGATTCTTGAAAGCGCTTGGAATTAATCTATTTTTTCATAGTGGTTGTCTTGCATATTTTGATATCACCTGTTTACTGTGATCTTTTTGCATATGCATATATATATATATATATATATATGCTCTATGTATGTATAGACTGATCAAGTCCCTGGAAGTCCCTGGTGGACGAAAGGTTTTCTCAGTAATTGCCATAAACTGCACATTGTGTCTTAGTCACATACTTGACAGTATATGTTACCATTAACATTCAAAGAGCCAGGTGATGTGGCAGTGGAGGATGTTTGTGACTAACTCCCTCTCTTGATGCTCAAGGTAAAAGTTAACCCGGACTAAGAGGTGATCCCATAGCCATCCCAAATTTTTGTTTGTAGAAGTCATGCTCGTTAGAAAATAGGTTAAAGGTCACACACAGCTCGATGAGGTCAATAAAATTCTGAGAGGGATGGAAAAGATCAAGAGAGGGAGGAAGCGACATGCTGACTGGGGAGTAAGATATGAATGTCGTAGGTGTGACGAATAGATGTTACCAAGGAATTTAGAAAGGTGTTCCTCCAGAAGACCAGCAATCTTGCGAGGCGTGTTACCCATACCAGCGGTGATAGGGAACAGTAGTGTATTAGGTTTGAGTTACGGCGAGGTATGGGGTTAAGGGGAAGGAGGTAACAAATTTTTTACTCTGTGATGTTTTGGAAGGAATTTGGTTGTGATGAGGAAGGTTTTAGTGTTTTTGCTAAGGTTTTGTGTTAGGTAAAAGGACACAAGTGCAAATAATGCGACATTTTATTACGGCAACGTTTCGCTCTCCAGGAACTTTGACACATTACTACAATGTCGCACTAGATGCACTTATGTCCTAACATATTGTCGGTAATTCTACTAACATTATTACAAGTCTCTGTGTGTTGGTAGTCTCACAGGTACCTGCGACTCTAAGTACAGCAGAGGTTCTTTACTTTTTAATGATTACCGACGCCCAGTATGTCCCCATACCCCGTTCGTCAGACTGTCGAAGTCACCAGTGCTATTAGGTACCAGTATGACTTCAAAAGATGTCAATAACTTGGTTTTATTTTACATAAGGAGAGCTAGGAAGAGAACAGCTGAAAGATCATGTGGATTTTATCATATTTATAGAAAAATGAGGTAGGGATACCCCCGGGGTAGGGAGCTGGATAGATGTAGATGAATGGTTCAGAGAATCGACGAGTCTAATTTACCAGCTGGATAGATACTTAAAGTCGGTGCCGGATCAGCCGGGCTGTGGTTCGTACGTTAGACTACGTGCGGCCAGCAGTAACAGCCTGGTTGATCAGGCCCTGATCCACCGGGAGGCCTGGTCGTGGACCGGGCCGCGGGGGCGTTGATCCCCGGAATACCCTCCAGGTAGACTCCAGGCAGGTAGACATATTTTACCGAGAAACTACGTGAGTTTGGGCTTTATTGGGTGATGTGTCTAAGGAAAAGAATGATAGCTTTGCGTTTAGCTTTCAAAGCTGTAATTTTTTTTATATTACTAACAATTGGAATTGTTGAATTCTGTGCAGTAACTAGGAAATGTATCTTCTGGTCGACTTCAAACTTTTAGCATCAGTTTTGTTTTTCTCAAAGGAAGCTTTGCATAGATTTTGGGTAGAACAAATCTTGATTTACTAATTTTATTATTCAAATTGTTTTCTATGCAATACCTGAAGAAAGCTTCTTCTGATCGGCTTCAAATCTTAAATGCTTTTATATGTTACTGAGATAATGATATGGACTGATTTTGGGCTGTTTGGATGCTAATTTGCTAATTTTATTGAAGAAATTGAGCCACTTGAAACACAGGCTTTCATGGGATTTTTGTTGGATGCCTCACCGGATTGGCTTCAAACTTTCACTGATGTTTTTAGACTGCAGCTTCTGAAGAGCTTCAAATTTAAAGTGTTGGGGAATTTAAGGATATTGGTCACTATTTGATAACTAGAGAATGCCTCTTCTGACTGGTTTTAAACTTTCAAAGCTGGTGTATTTTTCTTAGGGTGAGGATCGATATAAGTTTCCCCTGTGGAAACTGGTATATGCTTCATCTGAATGGCTTCAGATATTTAACGCTGATAGTTAACTACATAACAGTCCTATGAAGTACTCTGCACGAGTAAGCCAGCAGAAGGCCTCAGTCAGATGTCCAAAAGCTGCAGCTGCGGGTCATCATATGATTTAGATCCGCGTCAGGAAACACTTGTTCTGTTTCCTGACAAACCTTACCTATGCTAACCCTTCCTTTCACGTGCACGTACGGTAGAAGGGGCTCGGCTTATAGGACGCGGAAACACTTTCCTCGGATCTCGCCTCGGCCGAAACACATGTAGTGTTCAAGGTTATAAGAGGTCAAAGAGCCGCCAGATGCTCGTGTTAACATATGGCAACAGAAGAGAGAAAAAAACACAGTGACTAGCAGCATGCTGGCGGCTGGCCAGGTGTGGCCGCGTCGCAGCGAGACAAATAAACTTAAGAATAAAACGCAGGTTGTCGTTTACCCTCCAGTAATGTGTGTCAGTCTTAATGAAATTCATAAGGTAACTCGTAATGAAGTTATAATGAACATATTTTCACCTGTCGGAATCAACAGTGTGTGTGTGTGTGTGTGTGTGTGTGAGTTAGTTACCATTTTGTCCTAGGCACATGTCGATTAGACACTAGGCCTGTTGTATGTATGTGTGTGTGTGTGTGTGTGTGTAACGAAACACTTCGAAATGTTTCGGCCCCGCCGGGAATTGAACCCCGGCCCTCCGTGCGTGAAGCAAGAGCGCTAGCCACCATGCCATCGGGGCGTGTGTGTGTGTGTGTGTGTGTGTGTGTGTGTATACTCACCTATATGTGGTTGCAGGGGTCGATTCCCAGCTCCTGAATTTATCTATATATATATATATATATATATATATATATATATATATATATATAGTGTGTGTGTGTGTGTGTGTGTGTGTGTGTCGCACCGAATAGGTATAACTGGTCAATTAGCAAGAATTCATTTAGAATTAAGTCCTTTCTAAAATTTTCTCTTATACGTTTAAAGATATATATATTTTTTCATTTATGTTAATGTAAACATTAATAATTTTGTACCAAGGGAACCTTAGAAAACTAACTTAACCTTATTATAACAAGCGCAATTTAATTTAGCCTAACCCAACTAAATATATTTTAGAAAAGTTTACAATAATTTAATAATAATCAAACACAATGAAATATATTTTTCTCGTTAGGTTCTGAATGATTTTTTGCGACATTACTGAATACACAAATTTTCGCTTGCCTTATTCGGCAAAAAGAGCGTTGCTATTTAAGCCAAAATAGAAAATTTTACCTATTCGGCACGTCACTCACCACACACACACACACACACACACACACACACACACAGGTCAGGTCAGGCCAGGTAGAGGAGCACTGTAGACTACGTGTTACTCGCAGACCTCACATACCACTCATACACCATAAAACAATTTCACCACTACTTTTCACACAATAAATCCACACACATATAGTTCCACACACACGCACACACATTAACTGGTAGGTCAGGTGTGTCAGGTCAGGCCAGGTAGAGAAGCACTGCAGACAACGTGTCACTCGCAAACTCAACATACACACCCATACACCATAACACACAATTTCACCACTACTATTCACACATACATACACACACAAACATACATACACACACACATACATACACACACAAAAAAAAAAAACTAACACACACACACACAAAACTAACACACACACACACACACACACACACACACACACAAAACTAACACACACACAAAACTAACACACACACAAAACTAACGTGCACACACACACACACACACACACACAAACTATCACCCACACACATACACATACACACACAAAACTAACACACACACACAGGCCCACACACACTCTTTCCCCCTGCTCCCTCCACCCACCTCTCCCCCACTCCCTTCCCTGAACCCCCTCTCCACCCACCTCCTCCCCTCTCCCTCTCCCATTCTCTCTCCACCTCTGTTTCTCCCCCCTTCACTCTCTCCTCATAATCCCCCCTCTTTCCTCCTCCCCACCTCTCTTCCATTTCCCCACTGTCTTCAGTTTCTCCTCTTCCTCCATCCACCCCC